>BKZX01027679.1:0-17172 GCA_014362285.1 Fagus crenata
TAGCCTTTAAAATAGGGGTTACCCCCCTTAAATATTTTATGTCTTGATTAATATATTAGTACCACTACAATTTAATAGGTTTGAATTAAAAAAACGTGAACTCAAGTATCTGCTTTTTAACTTCTACAGGCTCACTACTCCAGGACAAGATACGTTTGACAAGTTCTCAAGCTCAAACAATTCGAGCTTGTCTAAACACCAAACTATACTTAGGGCACATTTGGTATGCTGTAATGGTTATTACACTGTAATAGGAATCAGTATTACAAGAAATAAAAGAAGCTATAATGTAATAACTGTGATGCCCCGCACCACCTAGCATTATAAATTAATTATATTAGTACTAAGTCACAAAAGGATTATAGGTTCAATAATTTACATGGTAAATTGTATTTAAATTGATAGTAATAGATTTTACTATTGGATGATAAGTTAATTTAAATTGGTTAGATACTATACCATTTTAATATAGACACAATATAATTAGTGAGGCATATAATTTAATTAACCAAACCCCAAAACTAGTATTAAGGCAATTAAATTTACATGTAGGGCACTTTGGTCATTACACTTAAATTGGTGGCCCAATGGAAATTTGCCATGTGCCCCCACCTTTTAATTGCATCTCATGCTAGATAACATGTGTGATTCATTAAACCAAAACCCCATAGTCAGCCCATTGACCCCAAAGTTGACCGGCCCTATAAACATAATTTACCCCCACCCCTCCTAACATTAAAGACAAAACAAAATGCTCTTCTCTCCCTCTTGACCCACAGTTCCAGCAAAAAACTCTCATTTCTCTCCCTCTTGACCCACGGGTCCAACAGCTCCTAGAGAGAACCTCCCTTGTGTTCTCTCAAGTCTTCTTCCACAAGGTCATGCTAGAGTGAGCCTAGCATCATCCTCCAAGAACCCTAAGCTAGGTAAGGATTTTTAACTATCAAATACTTGGATTTTGGGGAAATTCTTAGGGTTTTTATTCTTTGAGGTTTTGGGTTTGTGACAATGTTATTTTGGAATGAAAGAAAGGTAAATCCATGAACATACATGTGGAAATTGATGTGCACCTTGCTGTAATTTTAGGTTGGGTGTGCATTGGTTGTGCACTTCAAGTGTTTGATGGTCTGTTTCAATGAATATGTTGTGTTAGAAATTTTTGGGGTTTAATATTTAAGATTTGTTAATGGAAGTTGCTGGGATTTTATGTTGCTATGTGGGTTTGGTGTTCTATTTTAATTCACGGATTTGCATGTTGTGATTTGAGTATTAATCTATGCTTGGATGTGCCATTAAAGATGGATTTGAGGTGAATTGTTGAGAAATTTTACTGCTCTGTCTGCTCTGTGTGAACAGTGAACTTTCATGGAAATTCTGTTCTTATTGGAAATAGATATGGGCAAACGGATTCTTGGAGATTAATCTAACACTTGTCTAGTGTAGGTCTACGAAATTTCATAGAAAAATATTGAGTTTTGGTAATTATTTGTTATTTTACAAGAAAACTGTACAAATCTGTCAATTTGACAGATTCTGTGTTTGTCAGTTAGAAATTTCATAATAAATCCAATACTTGGAATATGAGTGATTGGGATAATTTTCTGGAATCCTAGGATGTATATGTTCTTGATGGAATTATCCCCATGCCATTTTAGTAAATAATGAATTGTGAGCACATATCTAAAGTCACCTTAAAAATTGTACTGACAGATTTGAGTTCATTAAAGTACCAGAATTTTAATAAATTCTAGATATACTTTTTTGAGCTGAAATTTTGATGATAGATGTTAAATATAGGGTGTTACCTCACAGTAAGATTTCAGGATATTTTGATGTTTCTAAGTTTGTCAAATGAATTTTATAAGATACTGTTCTTGTAGAAAATCTGTTAAAGATGAGTTGAAAACACTGAAAGTTAGAAGAATTTATTCTCATGTTATTTTGAGTAGATTGGGTTGAAATTTGGTTTGAGTATTTCTTTGTGTGTTTAAGACTGGGATGAATTTTTATATGCCTTGGTTTTATTGTTTGGTAGCTGAAATAATAGCAGGAGCCTTAGTGTCTTTTGTTTCTAATAAATTCATAACTCTATGAATTAATGTGCGAATGTGAAGTGTACCAAGCTAATGTATGCTTTCTAAAGAAGCTATGTTTTGATGTTTGATTTATATGGATGCCTTCAACATGTTGTTTGGGGTTTAGTAAGGGCTTAGTAAAGATTTGTTAAGTTAAATTAAGCGAATTATGGTCATAAGTGTTGATTAGCCTATTATGAGGTAAGGTTGGCATTAAGTTGAAACTAAGATTAATTTAAAGTTAATTTAACTCCTATACTTGATTTAGGATAATCAAGGGAGGATAGGTGAAGCGATCTGCTTGAGACTCTTGGAATCCAGCTTTTGGATTGAGGTAAGGGAATGTGCTATGAAAATTTAATAATCCATGTTTAAAGAATATATCTATATATGTTTTATCAATGCTTTTAGTAAACTCAGTTTGATACTTGTTTATAAAGAAAACTTGCATTGATTTAGAAACAGTTTTGAGTTGGTACAGTTAAGACAGATTTTGGAAGCAAGCTGTGAATATGCTATGAATTTGGGCTTAGTAAGGTAAGAGAGAGATTGAAAAATAAACAAGCATGATATGTTTTATGAACACCTAAAATGGTTTTCAGTGTGAGGGCCTTGTGACAGCAGGAAGGCCTCGAGAGGTTTTATTCCCTGTAGACCGGCAACAAGTCAGGCCACAAGGGGTTGTATTCCCTGTAGACTGGTAGCAGGAAGGTCACGAGGGGTTTCATACCTTGTAGACTGGCAAGCAGGAAGGCCACGAGGGGATAGTTTCCCTGTAGACCTGGCACAAGTAAAGTCACAAGGTGCCAAGTCTTAAAGATATAGTACAGTTACATGTTACATATAGTTTTTGCTATATTATGCAATTGTATGAGATAAGTTTTCTCTTCAGGACAGTTTAAGGGAACATGTTTTATTTACATATAAAGAAATCATGCTATATGTTCAAATTTCAATAGTTATATTATGCCTTACAAGTTATCAGATATTATGTTCATCAGTATGAAACATATATGTTCAAGAAACTCATGAAATCATTTTAGCATGAATTGTTTATATGCAAGTCATATCCACAAAGATTATTCTGTTTATCATGCATTCATGCATATTGTTAAATCTTCATGTCATGCCTCCCTTACTGAGCAAAGTGGGTTGCTCAGATTGCAGGAACATTCTATAATGCAGCCAAGAGTCTCAGCATGGAGGAGCAATTTTGTGGTATCTTGAACTAGTCTTAGATGTTTTGAGGTTTTGTGTATATAAAGTAGAAGTGATGTATATGTTTAAATTGTCTTCTGCTGTATTAGAGTTATTATGTCCACATACTGATGTATTTGGTATAAACAGTTATAAATGCTCTGACTACTATCATTTCCTTTAGGTGGACTAGTATATTCAGTTATTTTGCAAAGGAGTACGTTATTATATTATGGGAGTTCCCAACTCAAGAGGAAGTTAAAGAATCAGGATGAGAGAAGAGAGAAAAGAAGAAAAAAATTTTATACTCCTTTTAGTTGGTTCGTGTTAATATCAGGCACAGACTTGGTATTAGCATGCCGGTCCGGCTCCGAATCATATTACAGATTTGGGTTGTGACAATAACCATTACTACTAGTCGCAAACCTGTGCGTTGCACGGAAAAATTTGTATAAATGTATAATGTAGTTAATTTTGTCACAAACTTAAACAAATAAACTTAATTTCTATAGAATTCTAATCTTCATTATTTACATCAATAGTAAATCAGTAAGCATCAAAAGCCTGCAATAAGTTGAGCATTTGCTTTAGCATAAGTTGTCGTGTTATTAATAGCTGCATTTGCCTTCTCCAATATTAGCCTTCCTCTCATGTATCTACAATTATAGATGTAGTAGACATCCATAACAAATGTTGCATAAGCGATTTATTATGTTGCATAAGCTAAAAGTCACTCTAACCTCAAATGTTGATTATAGAAGGAAATACGTATTTACGTTGATAGAGGATCCAGCTCATTCGTAGTTAAATACCACGATGCTAGAGAGCTGCGACCCTTTTTTCTTGAAATTAAAAATAGAACTAAGATGAAGAACATATGCTTGTAACGATTTCCACACAGTGCAGTTGCATATATAATATAAATGGAAGAATTTTTTTCTTGAACCTAAAAAACATATGCTTGTACCTTTTTTATTTTTTTCTTTGAAACAAACCTCACTTGTTTTTAAGGTTCAAGGGAAGAATTTAAAAAATAAAATAAAAATATTACCATGATGATGCCAATGGAGATATAGAACAATAGCATAAAAAAAGGGGAAAGGGAGTGACTACATAATGCATCTCACAAATTTTCTTCTAAACCACTGTAGCCACAGACAACTCTTAATTTAACGTTAAAGGGTAAGATAGAGTTCTTAATTACATCAACATCTTGAATTTTCACAACAAAGAGATTATTTTTAGTGAACAACCAAGTTAAAGTTCCTTTAAAATGTTTAGACGACTCCTACTATTTGTGTATTGATGTTCTTGCATTGACCAATCTGTAGTTGTAACTTTCAAGTATATTCACTTCCACACTAAAGGATAAAAATCTCAAAATATGAATTTATGCATGTTTTGTCTCGCATATGGCCATTCACAAATCACAACAACTTCAATCCCTTATAAGATTTTATTTTAGGTAGATCATTCCTGAAGTTCCTAATAACAAATATTGGAAACTTTGGTTCAAGCATTTACTCAAACACTATGAGAGGAATTGAGAACCCAAAGAGGAAAAAAAAAAAAAATTCATAGGATTGAGAAACCAAATAAAATAAAACTAAAAAATCAATTTTTTAATCATAATTTAGGAAATTCCTTGTAGTCATCTCAAAGAGAGATAGAAAGAGACAAAGAAGGTACCTGTGAAAGAGGTTTGATACCAAATTGGATGAAATATACTCATAAAAACTGCTACCACTATAGTTTCATTTCTTTAGATGATGCACTAAATCTATTAATACAAAAATATCCCATAGAATCCAAAATAATAATAATAATAATAATCAAAACCACCTAAGCATCAAACAATTCTTAAAATGAATCAGATCATGCATATAGTATAAACCCAAAAATTTTAGAGGAACTTGAATTAGCAATTGTGTGAAAAAGACAACTAACAAAATAAAAAGACAACAGAGAAATCATCTTTAGCTTGTGGAAACCATTGCCAGCACGAAAGGAGATGTTACTCTGCGTCTAGCTCTCATCAAGCTTGAAATCCACATAAAGAACATCTAACATCATAAACAAAACAAACCCATTAATTTCTATTAACTCACACACAAAAAAGTACTAATCAAAATTTTCAGGATTGGGAACCTGGGTTGATGAAATCTCTTTTGTAAACCCCATGTCTATAAGACATCTAATCAAACAGGTAAGATGTCAGCAAACATAAGCACTAACTTACAGAGAATATTGAAATGATATTAAATGAAAACTTATATTTTTTCACTATGAACAACCTAAAGAGTATTGCAATAAAAAAAGGGAGGATCCCTCTAAACCAAAAAATGTATAGACATAGGTGTTAAGGGGAGTCAAAATAAAAAAGCTTTACTATGAATTTAAGAACCAATCTTGAATAAAACATATCAAAGCAAGTGAGAACATATCTTTAGGAATTTTATCAAAAAACTCATGAGATGGCAGTAAGAAATTCAGATGTAAGACTTTCAATTCATCGCTTACATTTAACTTGATTCAAGATCGATATTCCTCTAAAAAATCGACTCTAGTTGCGGGAACAAAGCAAGCAAGCTCCTAGCTATGGATAATGATCAGCATGCATAGCATTGTGAGGAGTGGGAATTAGGGAGGATTGGTTAGAAGTGATTTATATAGTGATGGAGGATAAAGTTGTGCAGCAGTGAGTGTGCCCCTTGGTTGGAAACGTTTGAAGAATTGGGACTGTTACAAAACCGATTCATATCCACATCTTTAAATGTTGAGCAAGAGAAGATAAGGTTTAAATGAAGGAGACAAAATGGGTTGGAATTGTGGTCTAATCACTAATTTAGCATTTATCTCCCAAAAAGAAACGTGATATAGTGGAGACTTTATAGGGTGGCATGATTAACATGGCAAGTGATATAGTGGAGGGGTGGCTTGATTAATATGGCAATCAATTTACATTTATCTAAAATCAATTAGCATTAGTTTGTAACAGAGAAAACCTCATGGGAGATGAAGAGGCGAGGTGAGAGAGGGAGCATATGAGAATAATTAAGAGTAGGAGACATGGTGAGAGAAAGTGAAATAGAGTGATGGGTGAGGTGGAATAGTGTGGGTGTAGAGAATCTAACGTGACAATGTTTAGGCACGGTGCATTTTGAAATATTTTGCAAAACATTATTTTATGGTCCATAAATAAAACTTATTGTGTTACAAAACTTGGGGAACAAAATTAATTCAATTTTATTAACATTTTGAATCGTCACATTAAATCCAAATTGTTAAAATTACATTGTTTGAGTGAATTGACAAATATTTAATTATTTACACTAAGTTAAATGCACAATTCTTTTTAATATTCTTGATTGCATGTAATTATATGCCATGCACGGGTGCTTTTGTATTATTATTCATCTTTGAAGAGAAAAAATATAAAATTTTTGTTATAACTTATCCAATAGTAAGGCTAAGCAAAACTATTTCATTCTCTACTAACTTCAATTTGTTTTAACAATCAAGCACTTTCAATGAAAGAGATAATACATGGCCCCAAGAATGAATTGTCACAAATTCCAAATTTTTATAGTAAAATACAAAAAGAAATCATATGAACGATAGAGTATATCTAAAGTTTTATAGTAGAATATAATGTATGCGCTTCATACTAATAGGTAAATCACATCATAAAAATATAAGAATTTTTGCAATATATATATAATGTATGCACTCAATACCAATAAGAGAAATCCGCGAACCGTGATTGTGTTACATCACATTATTTAACATAGTATTCCAATGTACACCAACTCCTGGTCATACCTAAGCATAACATTTCACTGAGTAACCCGACCCAACTTTGATTCTTCGAAGCTAGAGTTTAGTTAAAAAATCAAATTTCTTAGTCTTCCTCTTATTGCGGAATATACAATTAAATTTGATTTTGAATATCCATTAGGATTAAAAGGAACTGAACACAAAATATGAATGAAGATTTCCTCCAATTCTACTCTACAAAATTCAGTATTAATTCCAAAATGATAAGTCAATTTCACATATAGGTCCAGCAAATAGAAAAAAAAAAAAAAATTGAAATTCCTCAAAGAACAAAATCTCAATCAAATTCTAAATTCCAATATCATAAGTAATCAAAAACCTGTGCATGCTCAATAAAACCCTTCTTTTCGTCATTGTCATTCTAGAGCTTGACTTGCTTTGGGTATATATCTATAATACATATACATATGAGGTGGATGATATTGTCTCTCTTTTTTTTTCTTGTTTTGGTATGTGTAGGATTGGAGAAGAAAATCAACTTCTTTCACTGCAATAAAAAACACAGATTAGGAGAATACATTTAATATATATATATATATATATATATGTATATTTATGAAACAACCAAACAAAACATTTTAATATTAGAATTTTCCTCCATCTAATTTTTGTTTTTAGCTAGTCATGTTGCATGTGATGACAATACTCTCTCATCACATATATATCATCTTTTGTTATGTATAGAGAAAAACTTACTATAAAAAATAAAATAAATAAAATAAAAAAGAGAAAAACTACCATGAAACTTGACCATGACCCATCTTGGACTGCCCCATGTGTTCACTTTCTTCTTGATTGCAAGCCTCAAATATTTGATTGTTGCAAATTCATCAACGGCTCACCGCCACACCTTCACACACTAATAGGGAAACAAAAAAAAAAAACCAATCAGCTCGTCAAATAAGTATTAGCTTTCAAGTTTCAATAGATTTTTAGTTACATGCTTATTGAAATTCCAATGTGAGCAAGAGAGAGCGAGACTATGAGAGAAAGCTAATTTCCAAATATGTTCATGGTGGTGCTATATAAAACGAAAACCAATAATAAATGGGGGATTTAAATGGAGGAGTTGAGAAGACAATGAGTGGAGAAGTCAAGAAGCCTAAACCTTTTGAAAATTGAAACTCTTTAATCTAATGAAATCTATGAGGCAAACAAAAACTCAATTATTGTTTTGAGACAAACAAAGTAATTGAGGCAAATGAAACGACACTAATGTTTTGAAATGGTGAGTTAAGTCACAAACCAAAATCTAGACGTAAAGATGTATATGAGAGGATTTTTAGGAATAATTTAAGAATGCAATAAAGTATAATTATTAATTATAATGTACTAAGAATTATGAAAGGAAAACAAATCGAATCATAAACAGCCATATAAAAAAAATCCTTATATATACCAATGCAAATTTCATTGATTCGTGTGGTTTGTAATTTAAAATCACCCATTACAATGCATTAAGTTGAAAAGGCACATATATAACGTTATAGATTAGCTTTTATTAGGTAGCATTTATTGGCACATATATCACGCATTACAATGCATTGAGACGCTTAAATATTCAAATCAAAAAAAAAAAAAAGAGACGCTTGAATATAACTGCAGAATTGAAATAGTTAATGGAGCAGGCAGTAATGGTATTGGATTAAATGAGGAAGATGAAATTATGGGGGCATTAAACGCCATCCCCAAAAAAGGCAAAGCAGAGAGGTAAAAAAAAAAAAAAAAAAAAAGGTGTGAGAGGAGGAGGTGTGTGTTAGAGAATTAATTAAACGAAGAGAGTGAAAATAGGATTGAATGAGAGGGAAAGATGAGTGTCGTGCGGTAGATGGAGAGTCCATAGAGAGAGAGGAAAAATTAATTAAATTAATTGTTGAATTAACTGTGCTATGTCTTGGCTATTAGTTCTTGTATGTAGATTATAGATGTGTGAGGTGGAATAGTATGTGAGCAAAAAATCTGACGTGGCAAGTTTAGGGAAGGCCTAAAAACTTTCTCTCAGCTTTGCTTTTTAATTTATATTATAGATTCTTAACCCTTTATGGAAATGGAAACTAACTAGGTGCCTTGTAGTTCAATTGGCACTTCTTAGTCTTTTCAACAAAGATATTCAGAGTTCAAATCCTCCATCCCTTAACTTATGAATTAAAAAAAAAAAAGGTTAAAAAATGTAAATTGTTGATCAAAGATCACATTGCCTCTTTATATTCTCTATACTTACAAAATATCAAGATGATTAGAGATCAATAACTATTTCATCTATAAAACATTTACTATTTCAAAAAAAAAAAAAAGCACAAATAACCAAATTCAAGTTACATTAATTAATCAATTTATACTTTTATCTTCCCTACTCTTTTCCTCCCTCTTTTCTCTCCAAACAAACTGAAGAAGCGAATAATGACACTAGCTCAATATCAAAAGAGAAACAAGTAATAGTATGACTACACAATAAATAGAAGAATTCATTTAAAAAAAAAAAAAAACTGAAATAGGTGTAAATCTCATGCATAGGGACGGCAATTTCACTCCAACCTGCTCTGATCCACCCCATACTGCCTACGTTTTCCTAGCCTCGAAGAGGTAATGGGGTGGGTATAGGGAAAAATCTTTGCCCCGACCATTTGGGTGGGGTGGTGCAGGACGAAGTCTTCAACATTGTTTTTGCACAAAGAATAGGTTAATGAAGATTCAAGCCATAATTCAAATTAGCATGACCTCTCACAAAAGTGATGAGTAAATAAGTAATAACCAATAGAATATTGGATGAGAAGATCGAAGTTCAAACACATGAAAATCTGTTGAAGGTCATCAAACCCGACGCTTAAGCAGAATATATCTCAAGAAACCAATAAAGTAGCCAAGAGAAAATGCTACAACTAGCTTGATTCAAAGCCATCAAAAGAGTAAAAGATATGCCTTATGATTTCCAAATTATCAAGACAATCAATTAAGAAAAAATATAGTTGAGCGTATGCATCATAATGTAGAAATCTATTAATGCATCCAACAGGGACAAACTAAATTGTCATTGTTTTGAAAACAATAATTTGTCCTTGAATAAATATTGCTCCAAATTGAGCATCTTTTAAATCACAAGCACATCCTAGGTAGTCAATCACCTTTACCCTCCTATGATCCAATCTCTTACAAGTAATGTTCTGCTTCCAAGGCTGCCATGCAACCTGCATCATTAAAGAGACCAGGTCAGCTAGATAGAGTAGACCTTAATATATGTTATATTGTGAATAAAACATAACTTAAATGGATGTCTTTTTATTTACATTTTAAAAGATAACTTTGGTTGTTCAAGAAAACCCAAATATTGGTGATAAATGCCAAGGCCAATACTGCACTGAAAACCATTGCTAACATGAATTTCTATATGATGGCCAATGAGCGAGAATGAAACAAAAAACAAGCAGCAGCCTGCTGTACTTTATATACCACTGTCAATTTTTTTGTATTGTCTCAATTCTTATAGTCAATTATAGAAACTGTCAAATTTTATACATCCCATTGTAGGTAAAAGAATAACACAAAACATTTCCCCATATCAATGTAGCTTTTTTATTTTTCATTTTTTAAATCACATTTTAAAAGACAAAGAATCCAAGCCTAATCAAGTATCTTGCAATACATTCAATTGGGGAGATTAAGGTTATGCACAAGCTTAATTTAAATTTGCACAGAAATCATACATACATGTCCACTCAATGTCAGGTCACTGAGCTCTAAAAAAAGCCAGTGCCCAGCTCAAGCTTGGAGTGACAACCCATTAATTGGATCTTAATTCATGGGTTCCAAAAATGGGTGGAACAAAATCAGGTTCAAAATATTCACATTCGTGAATACTCCATGTATCCAAAACCTAACTTAATCAGCTTGGTTTGCTCAAGAATGAGCTCAGCATCTCAAAAGAATCAACATTCATCCATTTGCATATGAGAGATGGTGATCAAGCCATGCCAAAAAGATCATGAATAGATTAATTTATTCGTAACCCTAGAGCCTAGAGAACAAGTTTCATCATGTAGATAAAGAATAACAGAAAGAAAGAGTACATGGTCACACAAGGTGAAATTTAAATAATGAAGGGGAGAGATAGAGGATGTTGACGAACTAGTTCCGACAGCAGTAACAGCCTGCCTATACTTCTTATCTTGGACATCTCCAGCAGCAATAACTCCACACACACTTGTCTGGGTGGTCCCTGGCTTTGTGACAACATAGCCATCAGAATGGAGTTCTAGCTGAACATCCAAGAACTTGGTGGCTGGTTCGTGCCCCATTGCAAAGAACAATCCCGATACCTTGAGATCCGAAACCTCTCCACTCACCATGTTCTTCACCTTCAACCCCCTAAAGACCCTATTATTAGTGTTTTCGTCCTTGTAGGCCCCCACGACCACCGAGTTCCATAGTACTTGGATCTTAGGGTTGGTCAAGGCTGCATAATCTTGGAAGCCTTAAATGTATCCCTGGTTGCATACTTGGTTAAGAATGTAGCCTCTTCCATGGCCGAATCCCCACCTCCAATGACTACCAAGGGTTTGTTCCTGAAAATGGGGGCAGCACCATCGCACACAGCACAAGCCGATATGCCTCAGTTCCAAAACCCTCCTGGGTGTTAAGGAATCCCACATAGGTTAGATAGGAGAATTGTGCTCGTAGTCCTATGTATAAATAGGACACCTCACAACACATTGTAATCATCCAAAATATAATACAAATAGAATATAATAAAGATGTATCCCATTGGCTACATCCTGTGGACGTAGGCTCACACAACCGAACCATTTGAAAAACCCTAGCCTCCATTCTCTTCCTCTCTTTCTCAAACTCTTTTATATTCCATTGTCATTAGATTTAGGTTTTCTACATGGTATCAGAGCCCTAAAGCTCTCATGAGCCATCTCGATCCTTCCGCTTCCGTACCGTTCCTCACAACATCCGACTAATCCTTTTTCATCACAAGATTTCAAGATTTTCCACAAAATGATCGCACAAATCAGTCCCTGACCTTATGATCGGAAAAACCCATGTTTTCCGATCACCATCACTTATCTCACGCGCCTCCACACGCGGAAAAGTCCTCGACGTTATCACTCACGTGCCGCCATATACCTCGCTCCAGATCTGCATCTTCTAGCCACCTATTCACGCTCCACTCACCACTAATCAAGAGAAAGGAAGCCGATCTATACAATGCAAAAAAAATCGACCAGATCCAACGGTGGACGCGCCACCCATTTTTCTGGCAGCAAGATCCACGCGCCACACGCGCGGCACGCTCCGACTTCCATTTTGTTCACGCCACGTTAGCCTACTCGACCCGCGGTGCGCCCGAACCAGATCCGTAACCCGCTCTGTCTGTTTTGTATAGTGGTTTTTAAAAAAAAAATTTCAAATTTCAAAATTTGAAAATTATAAAATAAAAAAATAAAAAAAGAGCAGAAAACTGGTAAAGACTAGTAAAAAAAAAAAAAAGTCCTTTTATTTTATTTTATTTTTCCTTTGTATGCCTTTTTATTTTATTTGCAATATTAAAAAAAAAAAAAGAAAAAAAAACTTCGAATTTCGAATTTCAAAATTCGAAATTAAAAAAAAAAAAAAAAAAAATTTAAAAAAACTGGCATTGACCAAAAAAAAAAAAAAAAAAAAAAAAAAAAATTTTTGGGTATATTTTGATTCTATTTTCATGAGTCGAGATCGAGCCAAGCCATTGAGCCACTGAGTTGAGATCCCGAACTAAGACCATTTCAAGATCCGAGCTTCTGAGCCACTGAGCCGTGATCTGAGCCATCGAGCCATAATCCGACCAAGCCAAGTTGAGATCGAAGTCCCCAAGCTACCGAACCTCTGAGCTGAGATCCGAGCCATCGAGCCGAGATACGAGCCAAGCCAAGTTGAGCCAAGATATTTGAGCTATTCTTTTGTAAACAAACTCAAAGGTTTCATTAAAATTACACCTTGAGTTTGAGGGGGAATGTTAAGGAATCCCACATAGGTTAGATAGGAGAGTTGTGTTAATAGTCCTATGTATAAATAGGACACCTCACAACACATTGTAGTCATCCAAAATATAATACAAAGAGAATATAATAAAGATGTTGCCCATTGGCTACATCTTGTGGACGTAGGCTCACATAGCCGAATCACTTGAAAAACCCTAGCTTCCATTCTCTTCCTCTCTTTCTCAAACTCTTTTATATTCCATTGTCATTAGATTTAGGTTTTCTACACTGGGCCCTCGCTAGATCCCGGGAAGTTCAATTGCTTGGCAATGGCACCAGTTTCCACAATGACAGAATCAACAATGACAACTTTGGAATCAGTGAAGACCTTGAAAGGAGTTATGGAGAAATCCACCTTGTTGGCATTCTCAGTTAGAATCTGAGTGCCAAAGCGGAGTGACTGCTTGCAGCAGCGATCCATAAGCTCAATGACGTTAATTCCATCTGGAAAGCCTAGGAAGTTCTCCACCTCAGAGGTTGTGGTGAGCTGTCCACCAGGGGCAACACCATTCGCCATCTAACCCTTAAAGAGGATTGGGTTCAACTCCGCACGGGACGCATATATGGCAGCGGTGTGGGCGGCTGGGCCACTTCCAATGATGCACACATTCGTTTTGAGGGTTTGAAGATCATCCACAGCCAGAGTTGAAGATCTGTTGGCAGCAGAGGAGGGTGCTCTTCTAGGAGCAGAAGTGGAAGTGGCTACAACAACAACAAAGGTGGAGGCCAATCGAACAAATTTCAACCCTCTTCTGAACAAATTTAAGAGCTTGTTTTTCAGGCAATAACTCATAATCTCTCCTTTCTGCACACTCTATTGCTATAAAAGTTAAAATCATGGTTTTGAAATGCATGGCTGTAAAGAGAACCATAAAAAGGAGAGGTTCAAGTTACTAAAATCAGACCATAATGACATCTTAAATAATTTAACAATTACTTAAAAATAAAATAAAAAGAGTAAGTTTGTAAAATTACTATAATTTACCAAAGAATATCTTTAAAAAAATAATAGACAATCTTTGAGTGAAATTTTGCTACATAAGAAAAGTAGATAAAAATAAAGCATAAACAAGCAAATTAAAATTAGAACAATAACAATCCTTTAAGCACAAAGTATAAACAAACAAACAAATTCCATATAGTAATATTAAACATATAAAAACCATTCAACTACAACAACAGCAGCAGCGACAATCACCACCAACAAGTCATTATAAACAACCAACAACCATTATGATGTGGCACATCAAGGGGAATAATAAACAAACTGAGGACATATATAAATAAAAATAGAACACTCACTAAGTACCTGATTTCCTTAAATAATGTGGCTCAAGTTACAGCAAACCCCAAAATGAAAAATGAAGTGAAAAAACAAACACAGTTACACACTTCACAGCAAATATTGAATAATTAAAAAAAAAAAAAAATTGCATCCAAATTTAGCTAATTCAAGGTATACTTACATACAGTAAAAGATAAAATTAACAGGACCAAATAAAAAAAACCTAAATTAAGCTTGGGATTGTTTGTATAGCACAAATTTTTCACAGCAAAGAGCAAACTCAGATAATGAAAAGTAAAAACTGAGAAAAAAGGGTTTCATTAACTTCGAATTATAGCAAGTACCCAGTAAGGCAGTAAATAAAATTGCCAAATGTTTCTAAGTTCTTTGCCTATACAACAATGTGGTGTTACCCTTCTAACAGAGTAAAATAAAAATTATGGAAAAGAATTTGATATACCCTATTTTTCTCTACAGCTCAAACCTCAAATTAACAAGACCCAACAGCCCAAAAATACCAAGCTTCAACAATGAAAACTCCCCAATACCCCACAAGTGAAGAAGTTGATATTTTTTCTACAGCTTAAGAACCCACCTAAGATTATATTATAAACAGCCAAAACAATCAAGGAATACAAAATCAATCAACCAAATGAAGAGGATGGAGATGTTTACCTCAATTTCTAGACTTTCCAACTTTCCAGTAGGCTATTCAGATTGGAGGGACGTTGGAGTGAGGTTGAGGTAGCCAGTTATGGAGGGTTGGTGATTCTATGAAGAAATGGTTGTGTGTGGCAGAGAAGTACATGGTGGAGAGGATGAAGAAGAAAAGAATAAGCATAGGATTGGTTAAGTCCATGAGTTTGTGTTTTGCTTTGCTTGCAGGGTATGTAAAGTTTGGGCCCTGAGTTGATATAGAGGAGGGAAAAGAATGAAGGCTGATGGAGAAAGGGAATCACACACAATATAAAGGGATGACTTCTTCTTCTTCTTATTGTTTTTTATTTAGACTAAAAGTCAATTTTTGGCTCTAGCTTAGGGGGTGTTTTCATTTTGGCCCCCTAACTTCAAAAATTTTCATTTTGACCCCCTAACTCTTTTTAGCTATCAAATTGCATCTTCCGTTCATCTCTGTTAGAAGCCTCCGTTAAGTACCTATTTGGACAGATGATGTGTCATCCGATGTGGCAAATTTTGATACGTCATCAAAAAAAATATTTACACAGTAAAACATAAAACGACGCAGTTTTAATTCACAATTTTTAACCCCAAATTAGGGTTTCACTTTCACCTATCCACACCTCACATATTGCCTGCCTCCCTCCCTCCCTTTTCAATTTTTTTTTTTTTTGTTTTTCACGTATTGCCTGCCTGCAACCATGAGTTCAATGAAATTACTTCTCACAAAAAAATTGGGGAAAGACAAGGCTATCAATCAATTGCCTTGCTCAAAGCCTCAAAAAATGGAATTATGTACATTGAGTACGGCCTTTAAAAAAAATATAGGAACATCATTATTGAGGGAGATGCAACTTGAAGGGATCCAAAATTTAGACACAATAGGTGAGCTAGGACATGATGATGGCCATAAGAGATATAGAGGATCTGTTGAAGTCTCTAAAGGCAAAAAGAAAAGAAAAGAAGGTGATATTAAATTGGGTACTAAGATAATTGTAAATCAGTGGCTTATACTTGTTATAAACGGGCTTTAAGGTTTCGTTTTGCTGGTGTTATTCTCCCAGCAACTTTCTTGGGGAGATTCACTAAGCCATTTTGTATGATCTTTGAGTTTTCTCTGTACAATGAAAGTCCATTTAGCCATACTTTTGGTGGGGTTGGTTGCTTTGTTTGGCAACCAAATGGTGAAAATGTATATTCATTGACTCGGCATCAAGGAGCTCCTGAATGGTTTTCTTTGAGATCTTTTGGTGGTATTTGCCAGCATAACTGTGGCAGCAAGCAGGCAATACGTGAAAAAAAAATGAAAAGGGAGGGAGGGAGGCAGGCAATACGTGAGGCGTGGATAGGTGAAAGTGAAACCCTAATTTGGGGTTAAAAATTGTGAATTAAAATGATGCCGTTTTATGTTTTATTGTGTAAATAAATTTTTTTTTTTTACATGTCAAAATTTGCCACATTGTATGATACGTCATCTGTCCAAATAGGCACTTAACGGGGGCTTCTAATAGAGATGAACATAAGGTGCAATTTGATAGCTAAAAATGAATTAAGGGGCCAAAATGAAAATTTTTGAAGTTAAGGGACCAAAATGAAAACACCCCCTAAGTTAGGGGGCCAAAATTAAAGTTGACTTTACTCTTTTATTTAATATTTAGGGAAATTGAACTTTCCCTCTTTGAATACTGAGTCTATTTCAATTTCTCATTTATCTATAAAATCGAACAATGTCACTCTTTATGTATTGAAAATATGCAAATAAGCCTAATCGTCTAATTTTATGTTAAATTCCAACAAAATTAATGGATTTTTTTTTTTTAATGTATTTTGTCAATTTCAAGTCATAATACTCAAAATCTATCATTATATATTAATATACTATAAAAATATTCGGTTATTTTTACTATATTCCGTTATAATGTCTCCCTTTATGTATTGAAAATATGCAAATAGGCTTCATCGTCTAATTTTATGTTAAATTTCAACAAAATTAACGAAATTTGTTTATGTATTTTATCAAGTTCCAGTCATAATACTCAAAATCTATCATTATATATTAATATACCATAAAACTATTCCATTA
>BKZX01027679.1:17272-50083 GCA_014362285.1 Fagus crenata
ATTCCGCTATTTTTGTTTGGATTTAACATTAAATTAGACAATGGGGGCTGGGGGGCTATTTGCATATTTTCAATATATAAGGGGGGATATTGCTTGGTTTTATAAATAAATGTAGGAATTGAGATGGACACAATAGTTAAGACGGGGAAAAGTGCAATTTGCCTTTTATTTTATAATATGTGTAAAAGGTTATAAAAGAAAGAGATTAAAATATGATAATATATTGAAGGTGGAAATATAATTAGTCATAAATCATATATTGGTCCTTATATTCTTGGTTTGATTTTTCATTTTGATCCTGGTATTTTCAAAAGTTTTATATCAGTCCTGAGTTTTCACCCCGATTCCATTTTGGTCCTTGTTAGTATCTCATTAACGGAAAATATTGACGTGACTAATAAAATGTTGATATGGTTAACGAAATATTAATGTGTCATTTAATTATGATAAAAAATTATTTTAATAATATTAAAAAAAGATCCATATCATCATGTCAATAATTAAATTAAAAAAATATATATATGTTTTTAGTTTTCTCTTTTCTTTTCTTTTTCTTATCTCTCTCACTCTCTTGTTTCTCTCTCCTCTATATCTTCTTGCATATTTGAGGCAGTTCAGGTCGAATTCTTGGTTCTTAAACACATCAAATTTGACACCAAAAACACGGTTTTGGGATCCCACCAAACCAACCACCAAAAACATATTATAGCCTATATCAATTATATTAGTGACACCGACCCATGGTTGTGATCCATATTATGTTGTTGGGTATTGATATTTTCACACCACTTAAAATGTGAATAATATTATTCATACTTTGTGAACATATTCAACTTTATGGATAATAATGTCCATAATTTGTGGATAATATTATCCACATTTAGGTAGTGTAAAGTGATAGATTGTATAAAGAAATATTTACCCTATGTTGTTCTTATATGTGGTGTTGTGGAGGATGTTAAATCAACATATGTTAGTCTTCTCATGCATGCCATGACATCATTTTTTTTTTATTTTTTTTATTTTAATAAAATCGTTAACCATATCAGCGTTTTTCATCATTCATTTAACAATAATAACCAAAATGACATAGTACCAAATTGACACATTTGAAACATCGAAAACCATTTTAAAAACCAAAACGATAATTAAACCTAAAATATATATCACATAAATTGGGCTGTACATGATGCAAATGTCCTTTATAAGTCCAATTTTGGGCTTTTATTACTATTGGGCTAGAAGAGTAACTAAAAAACACCATTCCAAACTTTACAAAACAAAGAGCAAATCTAGAGAGAGAACCAAAGAGAAATAGAGAGAGAGAGAGAGAGAGAGAGAGAGAAATGGGAAGAGAGGTCTCAGAGAGCTGCGTGGATAGTCTACTTACCGAAATGGTATCCTCGTACTGCGATCGCTTCTACACCAATAAGCCCGAACTCGCTGCTCGTTGGATCGAAGCCATTGGTTTTCAGGTCGGACTCTAGCTCTCTGAAGGGTACAACTGCCCACACCTTATCCCAACCCTATTTTACCACTTTTTTTTTGTGCAATAATTTTTTAAATTCTGTAATTTCATAGCTTTTTTAGTAATTTTGAAGTATTGGGGCTTTAGATCTGAAAGAGTTTATAGTTAAAAATTTAATTTTTTTTATTTTATTTTATGTATATTTAGAAATTTTTTATTGAGCTGTTTGGTTGCTAAGAAAGTGAAGGAAAAGTAATTGTATTAGTCTGATTTAAATTCAAAGATGTTTGTTTGTTTGGGACCTGAGGAAGTTTAAGGATCTACTCTAGTTGCTCTTATGGGATTATGAGTTTAGTTTTAGGTTAGTTTTTTTATTAAAAGATGGTAGACTTTTTTAGTTTTACTTTATTTATTTATTTATTTTTTATTTAAGACTGTGAATGAAAAAGAGAGAAAAGGAAAAAAAAAAAAAAAAACCCAAATGGGAATTTTGAACAAAGTGCTGCTACATGATATGGATTTGCAAAATGGCATCTATGTTGATGCCAGGCTAGTCCAAATTTGATTGTATGAAAACAAAAAAAATAGGTTTCGAATTAATAGTATCAGGATTATATAAATGCTTATTGAAAGCGAAGCTAAAGCGACTTGTTTCGAAGTTCTTTGAAAAGCATTTTATATGTATGGTTTTGGGGCATACAGAATCTGATTCTTAAAAAAAGGCTGCTTTTTAAAGGTGAAGCTTGGTTCATATCTAATCATTTTGTGTGGTTACCGACACAAGGATTACTCAAACGGGAGACAACCACATGGATATATGATTATTTGAATGTGGTTGCTATAAAGGCATCAATGTGTAGCTGGTATAGAGTATACATAATTAATTTATTTAGGTGGGTAACATTGAATCTGATATCAATATATAGGGGCATGGCAGAACAGCAGAAAAAACTTTGTTTGAAGCAATGAGCAGCATAGAGTATACATAATTAATTTAGATCTTGATACTTATTACTGATATAGTTAGTTTTGTAGGTAAATTTGTATATCTTAATGATTATGTGATACATAATACAGTTCTCAGTATGGTTTTTTGATAATAATAATAAAAAAAAAAAGTGCCTATAATAGTAAAAGTACTACTTTTTAGGTATACCATGGAAGTTGGAACGGCCTCGGTTCAGTGATCATCTAGAGGCAATCAAGTTCATCTGCAAGGACTTCTGGTCTGAGCTTTTCAAGAAGCAAATAGACAACTTGAAGACCAATCACAGAGTAAGTTCGATTGTTTAAAGTGAATTGTATCTTTTTCTTTGAATTTGAGAAAATGGATTTTGTTCATCTTGTAGGGTACATTTGTCTTGCAAGATAATCGGTTTCGTTGGCTTGCACGCATGTCAATCGATCCATCGCCTGAAAAAGAAGATTTAGCTCAAGATAATTCTCCGGCTGAAAACAAATCTGCACAAACTACAAGCATGCATCTCTATTTCCCATGTGGAATCATAAGGGGGGCTCTTCAAAATTTGGGGATTCCTTGTGCAGTTACTGCAGATATATCCAACCTTCCTCCATCGGTAACGGGTCCTAAATAGCAGCTCCTTGAATTATTATTTTTCCACCAGCCTTGGCAGCCGTTGTCTTCTTCTTCTTTGAAGCTTGGACAGGAGAATCCCTGCTGGGGGTTTCTCTTTTCTTGGATTTGCTGGATTGTCCTCCTTTGGCAGTAGGAGTACCAACAGAAGCAGTTCTCCTTCCCCTATTTGATGTTACCTTACCCGGTGCAGAGACATGGGAGTGATCTTTCAACCACCAAGAAGGGTGGTGATCGCCAAATAACATCCATCTCAATTCCTCCTGGCGCCACACAGTGTAACCCAAACTCTGGCGGTTTGCATAAGTGGTCATGGTGTTTGTGGCTCCAAATAAATGGGGATGAGGTAATGGGGAAACACGTGCCTGCAACAAATGAGAAATATCTCCTCTTCCGCTGTTTCTGAATTCAACCATCTCAGCCATTAAATCTCTCCAGTAATTGCTCATGGCCGCGGTATAAATGCCAACTCTGTTACCGCTTGGAATTACAACCCGAGGAGCCACACCGCTCCAATAAGCAAAGGCCCTAGTCTTCAGAAATGGATTGATAGTAGGGATCTCACCTGTTGCTATCCCCATCACTGCTGGAACTTCTTGATCGAAACCAAATTGTCTCCTCACCCTGTGAGCACAGTATGCAGTGAATTGAAGTCTGACAAGGGACAACATTGGTAACCAGCCAGCGTTTGTGGCAGACAGGAAAGTGTGCACAACATGAGCAGCCACTTCTTCCAGCATGTTTGCAAATTTGTTTCTGCCTTCATAGGGTTTCCTACCCTTTGTAATGTAATCCAAAGCATGTTCCCAAAGGAACGTGTGCACAACGAAAGAATTGAAAGTTGTGGCAACTGTATGACAAGATGCTCTAATCAACTTCTCAGCATGTAGCAAATCTAGCTGAGTGTAGAGCTTACCCAACAACAATGGAGCAAGAGGAAAACAAATACCTGCAGCAATTTTCACAGCAATAGGGAAATACAAGGGTTTAATAGAGTAGGCAGGATGCTCACCAAAAATGCATTTGCTAAGCCAATATGCCACGAAAGTGGCTCTACGTATCGAAGCATCTTCCTCTTTATTGTAATGATCTATCCAAGATGTGAACCTTGCGGCTTGAGTTCCTAGGGAAGTGTTCTTCCTCCCTATGTAATCCGCCAGAGCAGCTTTTATCCTCAACTCTTCGGGGGAGAGCTCAATTTCAACCGGGTCTTGATCACCCAATATTGGCAATAGCCAATGGTTCTCTATATCTTTGAGTGTCACGGTCAACTCACCGTGAGCAAAGAAAAATGTGTGTGAGGATGGGCACCACCTTCGGACTAACTGCCGCAACACCTCAGCATCCCGAAACATGTTAGATGACCTCGAAATGAGAATGGAAGGAAGCACACCAGCTTGCCTTAATCGGTCACAAAATCCCCTATCAGCAAGCTCTCAGTCAACCCAAGCTTTCCAACCAACAGCCCTAGAACAATGAAACTCAAAGAAAAGAGGTACGGCCAGAATTTCCTTCCTTTGTATCTGCAAATCTCGGATCTCACGGAAAGCAGGAACCCAAGCCACAACCGCCGCGGCATTTTCTCGGACAATGTTAAGACCCCAACCATCCCACATCCGTGGGTATGCTTACCCTAGCCACTAAGGCACGGATTGGCTTAGCTTAGCATTTGATTAAACATGTATTAGCTTATATTCATGATTAGTAAGGTCCAAGCTATCCAAGCTTGTACCTTGTTAGTTAATTAAGTGCATTGGGGGTCTAGTACATTCCTAGGCTTTAACCCCTTGTACTTAATTGTTAGAGATTCTAAGGTTGTACCTTGGTTGTTGCATGACAAATGCATGACTTAGCTCAACCAATGAGAAGAGAGCATGAGCTGGCCAATGAGAGGAATGCATGAGAAATGCATGACTTAGCTCAACCAATGAGAAGAGAGCATGAGCTGGCCAATGAGAGGAATGCATGAGAAATGCATGACTTAGCTTAACCAATGGGAGGAGTGCATGTAGTTCGGCCAATGAGAAGAGTGCATGCTCTATCTCGGCCAATGAGAGGAGTGCATGAGAAAGCCCATTGTGGGTTATCTCTCCCATTCCTCCATTGTTGCTCAGAATCCAAATAACTCCATTGTTTCTCTTAGAAATTCTCTCTAGGAGATTAGATACTTTAGTTGATAGAATTCAATAAGAATTAGTAGGTTTTGTTCATGAATGAAAGAGGATCAATCCTATCCGATTGATTTGTTGAATTGATTCCCCATTTGTGTGTGATTTGTGAGAGTAATTGAGTGTTCTTGAGAGAGAAACCAAGGGGTTCCTTTCAGACAACTAACCATTCCCAGTCCGCCGGCGGTGGTTGAGGGTCCGCTGGAATAGAGGGAAATCTCTCACTACTTCTGTACCATGGGTCAACTGTGGGTTAGCCCAATACCTCTTCAACAGGCCCCATTGGTTTCTAACCGGGACTGGTACTACCGCCGTCGTCTTCACCGCTTCTCGGTGTTACTGCCTCGCCGGAAATAGGAGGGTCTCCCTCACCAAGAAAGGTCTCTCTACGTCTCCTCGCTGATCTCCGTGAAGAATAAGCCATTTTCGATGTACAAGGAAGAGAAAAAGAAGAAAAAGAGAAGGAGAAGGAAGAGGAAGGGCTGGGGAGTGCTTGCTTTGAATGTGGTCTTTGGTCCTGGAAAGATAAATAGTGGCTGAGCTGTGGGGAAACCAACCCGGTGGTTGGGTCTTTAAAATAGGGAATAATGGCCATTAATTCAGGCTGACCTTGATAATGGGAGCTATTACCAGGTATGACCTTCCATCTCCTCCACTATTCCTACTGAAAATAAGCCACCATCTTTTTTTTTTTTAAAATATCCGCCAGTACAAGGAAGAAAGTTGAATAGTTGCTTTGGCTCACACATGACTCACCATGAGTAAGTCACATGCTCGAGGGGCTAAATGTACACGCCCATTTTTTAAACAATACCTGGACCACCAAACCCAACCCACTCAAAATGTCCATACAACACCCATTAAACCATATGGGCCTATTTTAAAGTGTCTCGTTGCTATTTAAAGGCCTAAAACAGACCCACATGAAGCCCATGGCCTGAAATGCTCTAACATTATAATTGCTGGGCTCAAAAATTATTGGGATGATTAAAAGGAACAACTGGAGCCCAAAACAGTGAACAGCCCAGCATCCAAGAAGTTGTGGACAGCCTGTCCGTGGGGCCCCAAAGGCCAGAAATTACAGCTGGTTGTTATGGGCTCTATGTCTGCCACGGGTGGAGCCCATGTGATGTCACCTTGTCACTATAAAAAAGGCAAACAGTGGCTGCCTACTCCTCTAACTCGTACCAACAGCACATGGCCTCCTTCATCGAGCCTTTCCCTACTAATTCCAGCACAACCAGCTCACCATGGTCCTTCATCTCATCGGAAATTATGGATTCTGATACTGTTCATGCGGCAGACCTATGGGTAAAAGCTCAAAGACCGTTAGACACATCCAAGACACATGAGAAATGGGAAAACCCCATGACCCATGTCCATTTCAATCCTGAAAAGGACTTAGGGAGTAGCCCCACGGCCCAGACCCGTGAGGGTACTGCTCTCCTTATGTGGTTCAGACTTGAAGAGTGTGGTTTGGTGGAGGGGAGTAAGTCCCAAGATCTTGGCAACCATTAAGTTGCTGTCACCGGGTTTTCTGGGGGGCACAGTGACAAGCTTGTGGAAACCAAGGTCAATAGAAACATGCATGGCCTAATCTTTCACAAAAACCAACCCATTAAGCATTAAATGCTTCTGAGAAGATCATTCCAGAAGTTAAGGAAGCTTTATCCCGAAATTAAGGGATAACCTTACTTGTTTCCACTTATGGAATACTTTCAAACATTTTCCTTAAGAAAAATACCATTTATGGTTAAGTTTAGAAGTCCATGGGCTTAAGGGAAATCATAAACTTGATCTTCCCATCAGTTTAGGCCACCCTAATTATTCCTATAAATAGGATTGATTGGATTCTTAATGGGACAATAATCCCATCACCGAGATCATCATCATCAGAACAACAACGTCCCAACAACAACTCAAGAAATTACCACAATTAACTCGACAAGAGAGAAGATTTTCTCTAGGAACCAACTACCTCTCTTCTATAGCATCCTCTAGAGAAAATACTAGAAATTAGGAGTCTTTAGGTCATCTTCAACCGAGAAACCCCAAATTCAACCCAGAAACAGTATCCCAACTAGGAAGATTGAGATTCACTGCTCAACCTTCCTTATTCCCAAGAGAGCTCCCGTAGCAAATGCCTGGGCTGAAAATTTAGAAAGTCTTAATAATGTCATAACACCTTTCAACCCTCGACCTAGCTCCACAAAAAAAGGCCTAAACACATTTCTTTCACCCTCATGCATGTCTCATTGTGGCTAACTCTCTCCCACCAAGTCAACTTTATTTTAGTCTTAACAAATTCATCATTTTTTAAACATTTGCCTTCTGGCAGATGTTAGCAGAAGCATGGAAAGCACATGTTCTAGTCATTTTTTATTAAAGTTATTATGTCTTAAGTCTGATCCAGTTGAGGAATAGTGGAAGGTCGGGCCTAATAGCTGTTCTTTGGGTTTCTTGTTGGCAATATCACCTTGACAAGCCTTCTTGATCCTTGTCCTATTTTACTTGGGCTTCATAATCTTGGCTCTCAAATATTTTTGGAAGATGCCCCATTAGCCCTTGGGCCAGACTTTGGGCCCTCGGTTGAATTTTGGGTTCGACTCCCTCTTCTCAAGACCCAAGCCCACGTTGTGATCGCTCTCGGCACGACATGTGGCATCAACACAAAAACACCCCTCACAACGTTCAACAGCAATAGCAATCAAATCTTTGGATTTCCTTTGCAGGCTGACGTTAATATTTTAAAGCTAACAGAGGAGAGGAGTTCAAGCATTCAAGATATAAGAGTCTTACAGGAGAAACTTGTAACTTCTTTAATCCCATTATTTTCTTACTGTTTCTTTTGGTATGCTTAAAGTCAGTGAGTTCTGCCATAAATGCCTTGCAAGGCTTCTTGTTTTCTAGTGCAAAAGGCTTTATCAACAATAAATCCTATATGGTCACCAACAGCTCATTTGCCCCAACTGCTTTTTGCATCTATGAATTCCTCCTTTGTTTTACAATTTAAAAAAAAAAAAAAAAATGATATAGCTTTGAGTTCTTTAAATAGCACCCCTCTAGGAAGAATGTTAATATTTCATGGAAGTAAAATTGATTTTAGACCCAGCTGGAGCAGGTTTCTTCTGGCACTGCCTTTAATTTAATTTTCTGATGGTTCTGAGTATGTCATTCTGAGAGACTTATAACAACTTTGTCCATGGGAGAAGATCCTATTCTTGGGATATGCCTTATACCTTACGTATTGGAGTGTATTTCCATGAAATATTAACAGATGTTGTAGCTCTGCTTATCCTTAAGAAAATGTTCTCTCTAGTCTCTACCTCTTGTTCACTTAGATTTTTATATTACTAGGTTGGTAGTGAGAGCAAATCTCGAATATCAAGGACTGGCACAAGAAAAAAATATTCTTATGATGATTTGCCATTGGATTTGTAAATATTCTTGTTCATTTTTCCCTTTTTTTTTCTGGGTCTGGGGTTTCCAAAACTCCATTTTGCCACCGCTGGTATTTTACGTTTGGCTGATTGCAGTAATGTTGTCTAACTGTTTCTATGATGTGCAAATGCTTCACTTGTCTTCTCCTCCCTCTGTGACTGTCTTATCCCTCTATTTGTATTGAACATGTCATATTTATTTTCTTATTTGTGGCATTGGCATTTTCTTTTTTCTTTCTTACTTTGCAGGCAGAGTTGAGTAGAAGAGGAGTGAGAAAAGTTCAAGTCGGATTTCCTCTTCTATTTGTTTGTATGGTGGCGCTCATCAGCGTTGTGCTTGGACACCTTTTACACCCTTGAACATTTTACAAAGCATTAACAGGATATAATTAATTCCTAGCTAGTTAGAGGTACAGGTATAAGAATCTCTTCCCCTCATTATAAATGTTCAGTGGAGGTATTTTAGTCAGTTTGTTTTTTCTGGCCAATTTACTCAGAAATGGAATATAAGTGTGCTGTGCCTGTGAGTATAACGGATTTTTATTTTTTGGGAGAGAGAGAGAGAGAGAGAGAGAGAGAGAGAGAATGTATGTACATGAACCCAATACTTTGATTGATAGGTAACAAGCTGCTCTGTATACATATGCTGCTGAAGTACAGAATGTATGGATTTAACCAAAATATGGAAAATTGGAAACTGAATGTAATTGTCTCTGATATTAACCTGAAGGATGACTGAGCATGCGGAATCAAATATTATTTTGCTCTCATAGAACTTTTGCAAATGGATGCCAATTAGGGGTGTGCTTCATATTAATACCAATGGGCTAATAATATGTCCTGATATTGTGTTCGAACCCCCTGTCCTTTTATATTATATTTTTCTGTTGTTCTTATTTTCTTTGCTGTCTTTTTGGCTGAATTCATCCTATTTCTATTCACCTATCACTATCATTCACTCTTACACTAGAACTTCGCATATCTTGTCTCATGCAAGTCCAATCACCCTTCATTAATAGGCATCCTATACTCCATCTCAGATCTCTTTTCTTTTATAATTAAAAAATAAATAAAAAATGGGTCACAAATCACATGTCCATTCCACCCCTTAGTCGTCTTGTTTAGTTTCATTTTTAAGCTAAAGCATTCCCAACTGGTTAGGCAAAATACTATTTAAGTCAAACTATGGCTTATGAATCTCAAAATTGCTTCCAATGGACTAGTAACATGTTAGGCAAAATAATTTTAAGCTATAGTGCTTAGATATTTTTGCCCAAGCATTATAGTTTAGGCAAAGCAATATTTTATTATATCATTTTTTTTTTAATTAGTTATCTCCTTTTCTCTCTCTTATTTTATTGGTTTGTGTGTTTGAAAGTTTTGAATGATATAATAAAAAATAAGTAAAGAAATTATATTATAATAAAATAGAGTTAAAAATAAAGAATCAGTTGAGGGTGTTTAAGTGATTAGACAAAATTGAAAAAGTAGTTTTTAAATCTAAAATTTGGCTTAAATTTTAGATAACCCATTGGGAAGGCTCTAACTCCCACTCACTTAATCATTCATTCACACAATTCCTTCCGTTCAGTTGGTTTTCTCTATCATTTAGTTACTCACTTTGTCACACACTCACTTAAGTTAGTTTTTGGATAGATTTTCATACACACACTTGAAAGGAAAAAGATTAAAAAAAAAAAAAAAAACTATCAAAAAGCTCTCTTATCTTTATTGGATCTTCACCGTTCCTCCATCAAAAACCCATCACTCCTTCACAAAACTTGGACCCTAGGTGGTTGTCTTACCTATTTTCTCATAGTTTTTATCCACCAAAACTTCAATTCGCTAGGATAGACCTCAAGAACACCCATGATCTAATTCCTTTCTCTTGAGCTTTTGGTCACTTTTCCTCCATAGGATCAAGGTAAGAGCTTGCTTTTACTATTTTATTTCAAGTTTGTAAGTGTTTAATGTTATGGGTATGAAATCATTTTGAGTTTTTTTTTGGTTCAAGACTACATAGCTTCTTACATGCTCACTTAAATTTCCCATGTGTGAATGAGCTTCCTCACATGTATGATTTTCCATGGATGAGTTTTTGTTGAATTTCTCACTTGCCTCCTTGATAACATGTGGTTAACTTAAGTTTCTTATGTATAAAGCATGTCCTTTTTATGAACTTTTCCTTGTTAATGTTTTGACTACCATGTTCGTTGTTCATAAATGATGGCTATGTGTTCCTTTGACAAAAAGTGATTAAGTTAGGTTGTTGCTTATTTGAGCATGTGGTTAATTTCACTTCGGTTCATGTATATGAACATGTTGGCTTTGGTCTAAATGCATAGGTCTTTGGCACCACCCTTGAGTTTTAGCTTATGTTCATGTTGCCATCTCACATGCTTTTCGTAAAATCTTGCTGCCCACCTTAAAATCTTTCAATTAAGTCCTCTAAGTTTCATTCCATTTCAATTGACAATTTTCTATTAATTTTGGTTTTTAATGTTTTAAACTAAAGGTGTTAACAAAAATTAACGAAAAATAGTCAATTGAAACGAAATGAAACTTAGAGGACTAAATTGAAACAGTCAAAACATAAAAGACTGAATTGAACTTTGATCAAACATAAAGGGTGTAATGTGTAATTTGGCCTTAATTTTATTGGACATGTTACTTCTTAATGTTTAACAACAATAGCAAAAAAGAAAAGAAAAAAAGGATGATACTTCCACACTAACATAAAAAAAAAATGTGCCTTTAAAAGACTAAATAACCCTTATGTATTAACAATGTTGAATCAAGTATCATCGTATTTAAAGGCATTTTGGTCATTTATAACACAATTTCCCATGTTAGTGTGAAAATAATAAATTGGGACAATTTTGAGTGCCATTGATAATGACTTGTATCAAAGATTCAAGGGTCATTTAAGTGAAACTCTAAGAACAACACAATTGGTTTCTAGTTGTTGCTTACAAGCCACAAAGCCTACATCCATTGATTTATCTAAAAGCTTAAGCCTATGGGTTTGAGCTCAGTTATGTTATATTAATTCTTCAATATCTTTACTTTTTTCTTTACGTGGGATCTTTCTCTATGTCGGACTTCCATTCACACGAGTATACCCAACATTGTCTAGAGTAATATTTTATTGTTCATTTTGAAATAAGATCAAATTAAAATGAAAAATTTAATATACAAAACTCCCAGCATCTTCAATCTTACAATTCCTAACGAGAAGGGTTCCTTTTACATTATTTTTAAGCCGTTGCTTGCACTCCATAACTGTCGTTATCCTTGAACACAAATTGAAGTAACAATATGACACTATGATTAAGCTTTTCTGGCCATATATACAGTTAGTTCTACAGAATAACTAATCAAGAAAAATTAAAATTGACCATATGTAGCATAATGTAGAAATCTATCCATGCATCTAACATTGACATACTATGTCATTGTGTTGAAGACCAAGTCTTTGTCCTTCTTGATTAAATATTGCTCCAAATTCAGCGTCTTTTGAATCCCTGGCACATCCTAGGTAGTCAATCACTTTACCCCCTCCTGTGATCCAATCTCTTGCAAGTAATGTTCTGCTTCCAAGGTTGCCATGCAACCTGCATCATTAAAGAAACAAGTCGGTTAGATAGAGAAAACCTTACTACATGTTATACTGTGAATAAAACAAAACATAAGTTAAATGGAGCATGTCTTTTTATTTACAATTTAAAACCAAGTTCCAAAAACAAAATCAAGTTCCAAATATTCACTTTCGTGAATACTCCATGTTTCCAAAACCTAAGTTAGATGAGCTTGGTTTGCTCAAGAATGGGCTCAACATCTCAAAAGAATGTGTTTAAATCAAGACTCAACATTCATCCATTTGCATATGAGGGATGGTGTTCAAGCCATGCCAAACAGATAATGAATAGATTATTTTCTTCGCAACTAGAGCACAAGTTTCATTATGTTGATAAAGAATAACAAAAAGAAAAATTTCATGGTCACTCAAGGTGAGACTAATTTTACTTGTAAAACCATAAGCATAAAATGGGAAAAAAAAAAAAAAAAAGAACTTTTTAGAACCTTCTCAACTATATCTTTATTAGGAGTGAGGTTAAGAAAAGAAAAATTAGAATTTCCTTTTGTATATAATCAGTTTTATCAGTAAAGAGAAACTAAATTCCCTAATGTGTTGGTAATACCATAATGCAACAAGTAAATTTTACTCAATGGCAAATTAAGAAAGCATAAATCTTCTATACATAGAAATAGAACGACCATTTATTTTTCACCTCATACATATGCTGCTAATTAAAGTACAAAATTTCCATATGCTCTTAATATATGGAAAATTGGAAACTATTATACTATAATTGTACTTTTATCATATGTAATAGACTAAAATTATGCTTTGTAGCCAATAGCCATCATATATGAACAAGTCTACAATAACTTAATAGTGGGATTCGATTTAAGTCTTGACAACAACTTACAAGCATTGACTATAAGTCTTGTAGATGGGAAATTTTGAGGGCCCTTAGGTTGATTTGTCTAAATATCAATTTTCTTACTTGCCAAAATTAAGACCATCGTATTTTAGACGGAAGTTTCATTGATCATGATTCTCAAGGGTCATTAAAATGGAATAGGTCCCTCTCTCACTCAAGTTGGTTGGGTATTATCGTGGTGTCTATTTAGAATTGGAGTCTTTTGTTTGTGGAAGAATAAATTTTGGGGTTGTGTATTATTTGATTCATACTACACACTACAAAAAATTTTACTTTTAGCGACCAAACTTTGAGCAATGACCCAAATATCGTCCCTAATATATAGCATGCTAAAATTACAATTTCATAATAGAATTGAATAAAGTTTAGTAGGATTTTACCTTAAAATTGATGCAAACAAGGAGGGGATACACATTTTAAGGATATTGTATGCAAATACTCCTTATTGGAATTAAAAAAAATTAGATTAGGTTAAACGGCTTCTAGAGCTAGCTAGCTATGAAGGTGAATTATCATATATAATTTAATTTTTAGGTTGAGTATTAATTTATCGATTTCACCATATAATGGAGTTGCAAAACAAACTAGTTGTTCTGGATGACAACATGGCCTAGCCAGTAATATAATATTGGTGTTCTAAAGATTTCAATCTTATGTGCATCAGTAAAAGATAATATATGCAATGGGATTTGGAATGCATGAACATAATATTAGTTTATCGATCATTAAGAAAATTAAAAGTTTATGAATGTGGAAATGTCAATCTTAATATATTTTGGAGATATCACTTTTCTTAGTTTCCCTTGTCCTAGGCAGAACTTTCTTTTAAAAAAAAAAAAAAAAAAATCGTTTCTTGCCAAAATAGTTGAGTGATTAAAATCACCATTTCCTTTTAACTTATGTTTTGAGAACAAGTGATAGTTTATCATAATATCAAATATCACTAACAAATTCTAGTTTATTAGAGTGTTACAGTACATAATCCTAAATTAAATATTGTCTCTATACTCTACGTCCTTTTTATAAAAAAATAATAATAATAAATAAATAAAGTAAAAATAAAATCATGCATTGGCCTTCACTTATTGTGAGGAGTATGAGCCAATACTTAAGTATCTATTAGAATAATAGTTAAAAATTAATTTTTCATTTTTTTTCATTAAATACACTTATTTTCTTTTTTTTTTTTTTTTTTTTTTTTTTCATATGATAATATGTTGAGAAAAATGTCATCAAAGTCAAGTCAAAACGTGAGGCTCATGATATTTGTTAATAATATTAGTGTAGATAATTCAACATCCAGTTAATGGAGTTGGAGACATCAATTGGAATTTGATATCTTATACATATACATAGGCTTTTTCTTTATTTTTTTGAAAATGTATACACTAGGTTATATTTGTGTAATTATCTCTAATATTAAGCTAAAGGGTGACTGAGCGCGTGGAACCAGACATTATTTTGTTATTGTAGAACTTTTGCAAGTGGATGCCAATTAGGGGTATGCTTCATATTAATACTTTCGAATTCATTGTGTTACAAAAATAGCAAACACGTCCTTATAAAATTTTCTAATATGAATTTTAGAGCTCAGCCCAGCCCACCCTCAAACCTCTCACATATTCTCTAGTTGTTTTAATAGGCTAACATGTCCTCATATTGTTTCTGAACCCCCCAAAACTCACATTTAATTATGCACCTCATTGCACTGCATTGTTTTGAAAACTAGAAGAGAAATAGAATTTGTCAAACCTCTTAAGATCTAGGCAAATTTGCTTGAACGTCAAAGATATATGGTTTTTGGATTTAATTGTATTAAGTTGTAAAGGAGCTTAATGTAGTTTATTTTGAAAAATAAGAGTCTATGTACAATTCAAAACAAAAGAGAAGATTTGTATAATTTTAAGGTCAAATTGCAAAAACACTTTTTGGGTTCGGGTCAATTGCAAACTAGCCCTTTGTACTTTTAATTTTGTGTTATTGATTATTGAGATATCTATAATAGCAAAATTGACACTTCTATGTTATTTTCTATCAATTGTAACCGATGAAAATTAGTCACGTGACTCACATGCACTGTATTGACTTACTTTCAAATGATTATTTTTTTTAATAAAATGGTCATGTGAAGTGCAAGTAACCAGTTTTTATCAGTTAAATTTGACAAAAAATAACACAGAAATGTCAATTTTGTCATTATAAATAACTAAGGGGTCAATAGCACAATATCGAAAGTTAAGGGATTTAATTTACAACTGACCCAAACCCTTAAGGGTGGCAATTTGATCTAATTTTTTTTTATAAAAGTTAAAGGGTCAATAGCACAATATTGATAGTACAAGGGATTTAATTTGCATCTGACCCAAACCCTTAAGGGTGGCAATTTGGTCTAATTTTAATAAACCTCATAGGTGTCGTATAATTTCCTCCAACATTAATTATTTTTTTTAATCAAAAATCAAATCATTATCTTTGCTTTGTTGGGTTTGTGGTTGTGGTGGCATCAGGTGGGTCACATCATTTATTTTTTGAATGTGCCATTTTATTTTGATTGATTGCTTCTTTTTTTCTTCTCTTTTGATTGATTGTTTGTACTTTGTACATTTCCCTCAGGCTAACAAATATGGGTTGCAGGTCCAATAAGTGATGTAAAAAAATTATGGACCATGATCCCAACCTATGAAGTACAAAAAAAACATGTGGGTTGTTACTTGTTAGTCCATCTCATGATGTAGGAAAATATGGAACTGTGAACCCATTTCTTGATGAAAAGAAATGTGAGCCCTAGACCCAACTAGCTAGGCATAAAAAATTTTGGGCAAAAGTCCAATGCATGTGGTTGGATTTTTGAATAAAGATTTGGGTTTTAAATGAACTTGGCCCAAAACTCATTCTTCTTTCTTTATAAAAAAAATATATTGAGGTGGCGTGAGTTGGCCAATAAAACTATGCCACGTGGCCAATATTCAAAGTTGACTACTTTACATATTTTCTTTCATAATGAAAGATTGGAGTCAAAATCATGGTTCAATCTCATATAACATATATATCATTATATCTTTACTAAGAGTCTTGATGAAGAGAAATGTGAGCCCTAGACCCAACTAGCTAGGCATAAAAATTTTGGGGCAAAAGTCCAATGCATGTGGTTGGATTTTTGAATAAAGATTTGGGTTTTAAATGAACTTGGCCCAAAACTCGTTCTTCTTTCTTTATAAAAAAAATATATTGAGCTGGCGTGAGTTGGCCAATAAAACTATGCCACGTGGCCAATATTCAAAGTTGACTACTTTACATATTTTCTTTCATAATGAAAGGTTGGAGTCAAAATCATGGTTCAATCTCGTATAACAGATATATCATTATATCTTTACTAACAGTCTTCTTAAAAAAAAAATACTAACTGGTTTTGAGTAACCAAAACTTTATCTTAAAATATTTCCGTGAAAATTTTTTGAAATGCATTTCATGTGGTTAGTAATCTATTGTTTGTTTGTTGGTACTAGCTATTTTGTTTTACTCTTTTCTTTAATCCTTCATGGTATGTTCTTCACACCCTAATCATTATTTCATCTTCATTAGGCTGTAACATTTTACTACCAAACTCTAATCTTGGTTTTCATTTTCATTGCAGTGACCATCTTTGCTCTACACTCTTTAAGTCACGGGACCAAAAGAGAGGTTTGTCCATCTAATTGTTTTTGCTTTGATTTTGAGATTTATTCTAATAACCAATTATACCAGGATTCCTTAATTTCCTTCCTTTCTTGTGATTTGTTTGGGCCAGTGCACTTTTGTTCTAAATTGTTCAGTTTTTGTTAAGACCGCTATATTTAATCATAACATAAATTGAACAATTTATTGAACATGGTGTCCATTAAGTCCATCAAAAACTATGTACTATTCTAAAACCGCAGAATAATATTCTAATTATTTATATCTATTGATTTTTGTAATACTAGGGTTAAACTTGAGAAGGATTTAAAGATAATTAAAATTAATCAAAACCTAAGTTTTTTTTTTTGATTAGTTTGTAAAACTATTACTATAAGTAACGTTAGTAATTAATATTCTTGAGCCCAAATACGTCCCAAACTCTTTTAAAATTCAATCCCGTATTATTAGAGTCAAGAAATCCATTATACAAGTCCCTCCGCCATCATAATTACTTGTATGAGTTCGTGAGTGTTGTCTTTTTCTTTAAGAAAGAAAAAAGAGACACAATGTCTTTCATTATATTTGAATTTTTAATATATTTAATCTTACCATTTATCAACTCCCTGTCCTGTTTTCTAATTTTATACACTTTGAAATATTCAGAACTAGGCATGACTGGATGAGTTGGTGAAGAAATTATTTCAGGTGTGACAAGCAAGCTCTAAACCGTGATTGGTGTGTTGGATCAGTCATTTCTGTTCCTTCGTGGATATATATACTTACTATCCCTTGTTCATACTTCTTGGTCATTTTGCCATCTTTATTGTACTCCAAACTCCCTATCTTGTTTCTCATATTCATTCTTATAGAAAGAGAGGTATGTGCTTCTTGTCTAGCTGGTTTCTTTTACCAACTTCATTCTAGCGGCCTCTTTACTCCAGTCAATCAATATCCCAAAAGAGTGTATTTTCTTGTTCCTCCCTATGATTTAGTTTCTAGTTGTCTTTTACTTGGTTTTGAGTTTGAGTTTGTGCCTACTTCCACACACCAAAAAAAATAAAAAGAACCAGAAGGAAAATAAGGCAAAGATATTGAAATAGAAATGGAGATTGTTGGTTCGATTGCAGCAAAAGTAGTTGAGTACACTGTTGCACCAGTTATACAGTGGCTTGTTTATTCATTTCGCTACAGTAGCAACCTGGAGAATGTGAAGAAACAAGAAGAGAAGTTGCAGGGTGCTAGAGAAAGGGTGCAACATTCCGTTGATGCTGCTATAAGAAACGCGGAAGAAATTGAAACTGATGTTAACCGTTGGTTAGAAGATGTGGATAATATTATGGGAAAGGCCAAGGAAGTTATTGAAGTTGAAGAAAAAGCAAAGATGAGGTGTTCTAATGGGACATGCCTGAACTTAAAACAATGGCATCAGCAAAGTAAGAAAGCAAAGAAGATAGTGCAACATATCGAAAATGTCCTACAAAATGGCAAGTTTGACAAAGTTTCCTATCGTCCTGCTTCACAGGGGATAGTGACTATGACATATATGGATTACATGACCTTTGAGTCAAGAATGTCAACTATAAATGGATTTATGGAGGCTTTGGGAGATGCTAATATCAACATGATTGGGGTGTGGGGGATGCCGGGGGTGGGAAAGAGTACATTGGTGAGAGAAGTTGCTAAGAAAGTCAAAGAAGAAAAGTTATTCGATGAGGTGCCTATAGCAATTGTGAAGCAAAGCCCAGACTTGAAAAAACTTCAAGTAGAAATCGCAGAACAACTAGATCTAAAGTTTGATAAGGAAAGTTTAAGCGGAAGAGCAGATCTTCTAAAGGAGAGGTTAACAAAAGACAAAAATAAGAAGACACTTGTTATCCTCGATGATATATGGGAGAAACTTGATTTGGATGAAATTGGAGTTCCTTCTAAGGGATGCAAAGTAGTGGTAACATCCAGGGATAGAGATATATTATCAACTTGGATGGGCACTGACAAGGTTTTTGAGCTTCAAATTTTACCCAAAGAAGAAGCATGGAGCTTATTTGAGAAGTTTTCAGGTGATTCTCTCAAAGATTCAAATTTGCAATCCAAAGCAATCGAGATATCCAAAGCATGTGCAGGTCTACCTCTCGCACTTGTAACAGTTGCAAAGGCATTAAAAAACAAGTCATTGTTTGAATGGGAGGATGCCCTACAACAACTACGAAGACCCTCCCCTCGACATCAAAAAAGAATGCAGGAAATTATATATTCAGCAATAGAGTTGAGTTACAATCATCTTGAAAGTCCAGAGCTGCAGTCCTTTTTGCTTTGTGCTCAAAATCAATTTGGTTCTAGAATTTTCTATATAGACATGTTAAGAAAATGTTTTGGTCTGCGTTTATTTCATGGCATCAGTACATTGGAAGCAACAAGAAATAGAATATTAACTCTAGTTTGTGGCCTCAAAGACTCTGGCTTATTGTTAGATACTCCTGATATTGGTGAGTACTTCCAAATGCATGACCTTGCTCATGATGCTGCCCTCTTAATTGCGTACAAGACTCAAAATGTGTTAGCCATGAGAGATGAGGGTCCGGTAGAATGGCCAGACGAGGATGATATAAAAATGTGTACAACAATCTCTATCCTTGAAAGCGATATTCATGAACTTCCTGACAAGTTGGAATGTCCAGATCTAAGATTCTTGTTAGTGTCTGCCAAAGATCGAGATCATCCTTTTAAAATTTCAGAAACTTTTTTTAAAGGGTTGACAAAGTTAAAAGTTTTAGATTTGACTTACATGCGACTTTCATCACTTCCTTCCTCACTTGATCTCCTCACAAACCTGCAAACATTGTGTTTGGATGAATGTGTGTTGGAAGACATAGCTCTGATTGGAGAGTTAAAAAGTTTAGAAATTCTTAGCCTTAGTTGGTCTGAATTTAAACAGTTGCCTAGAGAAATAGGGAACTTGACTCGTTTACGGTTGTTGGATTTGAGCAATTGTGCCGAACTTGAAGTGATTCCACCCAATGTCCTATCACGCTTGATACGATTAGAAGAGCTATATGTCGGCGGCAATAGCTTCACTCAATGGGAGGTTGAAAGACTCAACAACGAAAGAGCTAGCCTTGCAGAGCTGAAGCATTTGTCACAGTTGACCACTTTAGAAGTACATATTCCAGATGCCAACATACTTCCAAAAGATCTGATTTTTGAGAAGTTGAAAAGATACAAAATATTTATAGGAGATGTGTGGGATTGGTCTGATAAACATGAAAACTCAAGAGCATTAAAACTCAAGCTGAATACAAGCTTTCAATTGGAGAGTGGGATCAAAAAGTTGTTGAATGGAATAGAAGATTTGTTCTTGGATGAGTTAAAGGGTGTTAAAAGTATCATATATGAATTAGAATTAGATACGAAAGGCTTCCAACAATTGAAGCATCTCCATGTCCAAAACAATGTCGAGATTAAGTATATCATCGACTTAAGGGGGTTGGTTATTGATTATATTGTCTTTCCTGCCTTGGAGATGTTTTCTCTTAAAAACATGAACAACTTGGAAGAAATATGTCATGGCCAACTTCCCTTGACATCCTTTCCGTTTCGTAACTTAAGAATTGTGACAGTGGAACATTGTGAGAAACTAAAATTTGCCTTCTCATCATCCATAGCTAAGGGCCTTTCACAACTTCAAGAATTGGAGATAAGAGAATGCACCATCATGGGTGCAATAGTACTAAAAGAAGAAGCTGGAGTTGAAGACAGAGATATGATCTTGTTACCTCAATTGCGTCACTTAGTACTACATCGTCTTCCAAAGCTCATGAGCTTCTTAAGAACACAAAATTCAGTCATAAATGATGCTGGAGAAATCATTCCCGAATGCGACCTAGATTTTCACATGCCAATCCTACTAGACCAGGTGCATTAAAGTTTAATTTCCTAGATAATGATCCTGCACACACCCACACAGATGTGTCGAGCATGTTATTCAAACTGGAATTTTTATTAGTTTGTCAATTACGAGATTGATCATCTAATTTGTCCATGCAAAACAACCTATTTTAATTTCAATTTGGGATAGTTATACCAAAGTAATTAATATTTATGTAAAACTTCTTCCCTCACATAAATGGTTTTATCATGAAATTATCCACTGTTATGTGAAAAGGGAAGCATCTTTGCACCTTCCAAGTTTGCCACCAAGTAATTGTTCTTGTTGATAGTCCTTTATCAGCTGTTAATCGAATGGGATGTAACACATGACCTTTCTCCCGCAGTAACAATCCTCATAGACGTGATATTGTACATGTGCCTCGAGTGAGGTTATAGGCTTATACTGTGTCCTAATTTATTAAGCTATTTAAATATTGCGTTTTTAGGAATTGAAAGTTATTAATCGAAGAAAATAAGGTCATACTTATTTTTAACACCCCGATTATTTAATGAAATTTTTTAGTGAGACTTTAAATGACTATTGAATTTGGATGTTAATTGTTCGCAAACTTTGCAAACAACTTCTCATCTATTGGGAATGGTCTCACTCTCACATATTAGCTTTATGAATAGCCTTATTAATTCTAATAGTCTTCTTGTGATAAAAGCTAATAGCACAAATAGTTTTAATATTATTATGAACCTAAAAAAATAATTAATTGATAAAAATAAGATGTGAGGCATATTACAATTAAAAAAATCACTATTCCTTACTTTATGTTTTAAGAAAAGTTTCAGATTTTTATGTGCATGATGGCATTTTATACCACATACCGTTGAGTATCCAGTGCAACTTCATATATGGGCATAATGTTTAGCTACATGTCCAAGTTCGTTTGCTCACAATTAGTTTTAAAACAAGAGATAAAATTCAAACATTTTATGTAAGCAATGTTGATTGCAAAGACCCCCTCTCTCTCCCCCATCATAATGTGGTTTTTTAATGAATGTATCTCTTGTTGACTCTTTTGTCTCATTGCATGCCATGTCATTTCCTCAAATGAAATAACAATAATATATTTACCCTAGCTTATGCACTATCTAGGTTGTTGAAGGAGAGAATTTATTGTTGTTACAGGTTGTGTTCCCCAACTTGGAAATGTTGGAATTGTCCTATATAGACTCGGAAGAGTTACCGCAAAACCAACATCGGGCAAGGTCGTCTTTCAAATTAACAAACATACAAACAAAGTCGAGATTTCAAAATTTGCGGTACTTGAATGTGGAAGGCTCTGGTAGTTTAAAATATCTATTGTCATCCTCTACAGCGAGAGTTATGGAGCAGCTCAAATATCTTTCCATATTGGATTGTAAGGTTATGGAAGAGGTACTACTTTCAGAAGATTTAGGAGAAGAAGAAGAAATAATTCAAAATGTATTATTCCCTCGACTGATTTCCCTAACACTAAAAGATCTTCCAGTTCTCAAAAGATTCTGCGTAGGAATTAATATCAAATTTCCATCCTTGAAAAATATGTGGATAGAACAATGCCCTGAATTGAAGTCATTCATATTCAAACCTGTAAATTCAGGTATAATTGTGAGTAAAGAACTTAAGGAAATGAATTCAGAGGAGATCTCTCTCACTACCATGCAACCTCTCTTCAATGAAGAGGTAAATCTGTTTTAATTATCCCCCAATTTTACTGTGAATATATCTTATCCTCAATTATGTGAATTATTATGATTAGGTATGTCATTAACACATAGGATGGACTCGCAGGTTTCATTCCCTAGTTTGGAAACATTGGTAATCTTCCACATGGAGAACTTGAAAATCATATGGCACAATCAATTAGCTGAAGATTCATTTTTGAAACTTCAATTGTTGGTAGTTAAATTTTGTGAAAATCTTATGAACATCTTTCAATCTTATATGTTGACAAGATTCCAGAGTCTAGAGAAACTCCATGTATATGATTGTGGCTCACTACAAGAAATATTTGAATTGCAAGGACAAGATGTTAGAGAAACACAAGTTGTAACAACCATTCCCTTGAAAAAATTGGATTTGCGTTGTCTACCGAAAATGAAGCAAGTATGGAAAAAGGATCCCCAAGGAATTTTCAGCTTTCAAAATCTACAAGAAATATATGTCGATGAATGTGAGAGTTTGAAAAGTTTGTTTCCAGCCTCTGTGGCAAGATCTCTCATGCAATTGAAGGATCTTCGTATAATCGATTGTGGGGTGGAGGAAATTGTTGCACATGAAGATGGTGCAGAAGCAGAAGCACGACTTGTGTTCCCTAAAGTAACTCTCTTGTTACTTCATAAATTGCCGAAACTCAAATGGTTTTACCAAGGGGTGCATACTTCTGAATGGCCATTATTGAAAACTTTGGAGGTGAATGGATGTGATCAAATTGAGATATTTATTTCAAATTCTTTGAGTTTTCAAGAAAGAGTTGAAGAGAGCGAACTTAAGACCTCTATTCAACAACCACTTTTCTTTGCTGAAGAGGTAAGAGGCTAATTTAACTACTATTTTAAAAATATATAAGTTTACGAGAAATAGCCTTATTTGGAGCAGTACTCATCTCTCTCTCTCTCTCTCTCTCTCTCTCTCTCTCTCTCTCTCACAGACACACACACACACACAAACACACCAAAAAAAAAAAAAAATTGTTTCAATTCTCAATATGAAATGGAGAGGATACTATGATTCAATATGTGTACCTATGTTTGTTTGTTTTCTTTGTCCATATTTCCAAAAATAAGGGAGTACCACACGTGACAAATTGTGACAACTTGAAAAAATTGATCCATAAGAACTGATCAATGACTTCACTGATATAATCCATTTTGTAGACCTGAGTTGAATACTAACTCCTATTTTCTTTTGTTTAATGCTTTGATTTTTGATAGGCTACATTCCCCAACTTGGAGGATTTGATATTGGGTGGAAATTACAACATTAAGGAGATACTGCGTGGCGAGTTTTTGGAAGAGTGCTTTTGCAAATTAAAATATCTTAGGGTAGTGGGCTATCTAGCGGTTTCTAATTGGATTACTTTTCTTAAAAGATTACACAATCTGGAGAAACTTTTAGTGGAGGAAAGTTCTTGGGAAGAAATATTCCCATATGAAGAACTTTTTGGTCAAGAAAAACATGCTAGGGTACTCACAAAACTAAGAGTACTAAACCTAAATGAACTACATATGTTGACACATTTGTGGAAAGAAGACACTCAACCGAGCCCAATTTTTCATTGTCTAGAAGATCTATATGTGACGCTATGTGGCAAATTGAAAATTTTAGTGCCAGCCTCAGTATCTTTCCAAAATTTGACGAATCTAGAAATATTGAAGTGTCATGGATTGATTAATTTAGTTACGCCCTCAACAGCCAAAAGTCTAGTACAACTCAAGAAACTGAGTGTAAGTGAATGTGAAAGCATAACAGAAGTTGTAGCAGGGGAGGGAGGTGAAGAGAATGAGGTGATTACTTTCAGCCAATTGACATACTTAAAACTCGATTGCTTGCCAAACCTCACAAGCTTTTGCTCGAGAAGTTATTCCTTCGAGTTCCCATCTTTGGAAGAAGTAATTGTCAGCAAATGCCCTAAGGCTCCTTTTGTTTCGCTGTAAAATATTTTCCATTATAAAATGTTTTCAGATGAAAATGATTTTTTTTTCAGTGTTTGGTTACATTCCGAAAAATACTCCAGAAAATATTTTACAGTGTTATGTGAAAGATAGAACAGAAGGGGTGGGGGGTGAGGCATGCGTTTTGGCCAAAGTTACTAAAAAATACATTTTTTTAAGTTTTTTTGGCCAAACATGACTCTTGTAATGTTTATTTGAAATATGGACTCGTTTAAAATTGTCTTTGTGAAAGACACTTTTAAACGTGAAAATCGTCTTTCTGAAAGACACTTTCTGACCAAAATTTTTATATTTCTCAAAATCGTCTTTTTTAAAGACAACTTCTGACCAAAATTTGGTCAGAAAGTGTCTTTTAGAAATACGATCTTTACGTTCAAAAGTGTTTTTCACAAAAACGATTTTGAATGAGTTCATATTACAAATAAACATCACAAGAATCATGTTTGGCCCAAAAACTTAAAAAAAAAAAAAAAAATTGTATTTTTTAGCAAATTTAGCCCGTGCGTTTTTGGAAAATGGTTTACGAAAAAAAAATTTGTAAACCATTTTCCAAATTTTAACAAAGGATTTTCTGGTCAACGAAAATTATTTTCCGTTTGACCATAATTTTACAGCGAAACAAGCACCCACAAATCTGAAAATATTTTCCGGAAAATATTTTACATTGAAACAAACAGAGCCTAAGATGAAGATTTTCTGTCATGGAATGGCACTGGAAGGTTGACCTGAATACCACTGTGCGTACATTGGCTTTGGAAGGACAAACTATGATACCACTGTGCAATAGTTCCTCAGAGTAAGGGTAAGTATCTATTCAACAAATTATTATCCTAATTTTCCACACCATGTGATTTAATTTTTTTAAAAGCATTGAAGCATAAACATGAGCAACCTTTTTCACTCTCCAAAGGATACTTATCATAGTACAAATGTATTAGTATTATAAACATTTCCAATTTTTAGTAACAGTACAATCCTCATAAATCTCACAAAAATTTATCAACCATACATATATATAATTGTATCCATATGGACTCATAAACACACAAAAATAATTTTATTATATTTAAAAGGAAAGTTATCTTTCCATGATGATACTTTGATGTCAACGATTATAATGATTGATGCTTTTATCTTCAATATGTTGTTTTCTATCACGCAAGGTTATGAACTCTAAAGAAGATGAAGATCATTCTTAATGTGCAGCAGTGGGGAATGTGGCTTATAATTATGGTTTGTGGTACTGAGGATCAAGTTTCTTTTCCCTGAGATCATTTGGTCAGAGGGTTGTCATCCCCATAGTTATTGAAATGAACAGGGTTCATCTATTTGTTGTTTGTTCTACTTTTGTTTCTCTATTTCCTGTTTTGCTATGTTTGAAAAAAGAAAGAAAAGAAAAGTAGTACAATGTATATATTTGATGCATTCCTCTTTGGAGTGTTAGAAACTGCCTTTTCCTAGGTGCAAAAAGACCATATGACTATTTGCATGAAGTTATGTGTTATCGTTGAGTGTTAAAAGTTTTTCAAGTGTGACAATTTATTATGAATGTCATGTTGCTTATCCTACTAAATATTTCTCTAACTCAGTCACGCACATACACTGCACATAATAGAATCAGAAAGGGAGACAAATTGGGCCCAGCACTAAAAGGCTGTCATAGAAGCAGTTGCATAGATCGATGTAGCCAATCCCATCACTTTTAGCTATGATTACAGAAAATAAATAATCATGTCTAGTTCCACTTTTTTTTTATTATTATTTTATTTCCTTATATATATATATATATATATAATTATCTAAAATTTTAAAGATTTTAACCTTTAAAAATAGGAGTTGGCCCCCTCAAACATCTTAGTTGTCTCAACTAATAGTACTGTAACTTGACCCCAAAATTTTAAAAATCATTCTATAATGTATATAATTATTAAACATTTTAAAGATTTAGCCTTTACATTAGGAGTTACCCCCTTAAATATTTGATGTCTTGATTAATATATTAGTACCACTACAATTTAATAGGTTTGAATTTATAAAAATATATATATATATATATATATATATGAACTCAAGTATCAGTTTTTTAATTTCTACAGGCTCACGAACATGATACTTTTGGCAAGTTCTCAAGCTCAAATGGTTTGAGGCTTTGAGCTTGTCTAAACACTAAACTATACTTAATATAACAAGATACTTTTGGCAAGTTCTCAAGCTTAAATAGTTTGACCTTGTCTAAACACCAAACTATACTTAATATATTTAACCTTGTATGGAAATAGAAACAAAGTAGCTGTTTGTAACTCAATTGATACTTCTTAGCATAGTTATTAAAATCCCGATTCGAATCTTAAAATCTTATGATTTTACGATTCAATATTATGAAAATGATTCGAATCTTAACTGAATCTTAAAGGTGATAGAATCTTAATAGAATCCCGATTTGAATCTTAAAATCTTTAGAATCCCGATTTGCTTCCGATTCTATACGATTCTATTGCACAAGGTTTATTCGGATTTTTTTTGGGCCTCCAATGAAAATTTAGCTTGTATTGGGCTAATTTTTACTTTTTAGTATGTTAGTAGCCTGTCCATTTATTTTTTTTTTTGGATAAAAAGTAGTTTGCCCTTTCTTTTTTTTTTTTTTTTGTAAGAGAAGTCCGTCCATTTTAGTATGTTAATGTTAGTACTTAGGAACCCACTAGCCCGCTCATTTAATAAAAAGAAAGGCAAACGGCAAACCCTTAAATGATGATCTTGGTTTTTAGATCTTGGTTATTCACATTGAACAATAAGTAATGTGTTACTTTTATCACAAAATCACCATTGTGGAAAATGATTGGGAAATATTTTGATTTATGTAGTGTTATTATTTGGAACATTATGTATGTTTGTGGTTATGTGGTATTAAAACTTGGAACTTGAAAGTTTGAAATTTGAAATTTGTCATATGGTATTTAGTAGTTGATGACTTATTGTATTTTATAAATTTTATGCCAAAACTTATTTATTTTTCAATGATTCTTTAACCTATGTTATGAATTATAATTATTTTTTATTTATTTATTTACGGAAAGTAGAATCTTACGATTCACGATTCGATTCTACGATTCGATTCGCGAAACCCTCCTAACGATTCAAGGTAGAATCCCGATTTTAATAACCTTGCTTCTTAGTCTTTCCAACAAAAATATTCAGGGTTCAAATCCTCACTCACTTAACTTACTAATTATAAAAAATAAAAATAAAAATTAAAAATTAAAAAGAGTTAAAAAAATATAAATTGTTGGACATAAATCACATTGACTCTTTATATTGTCCATGCTTACAAAATCAAGGTGATTAGAAATCAATAACTATTTCATCTATAAAAAATTTACTATTTCAATTTTTTTTTTTTTTTAAATTCTACCCAAAAAAAAAAAAAACCCTAAGTTTAACAATAAAAAACAACAAACACAAATAACCAAGTTCAAGTTGAATTAATTAATCAATTTATACTTTTCTCTTCCCTACTCTTTTCCCCCCTCTTTTCTCTCCAAACAAACTAAAAAAGTGGATAGTGACACTAGCTCAATATCAAAAGAGAAACAAATAGTAGTATGACTACAAAATATTAGAAGAATTCATTTAAAAAAAAAAAAAACTGAAATAGGCGTAAATCTCATGCATAGGGACGGCAATTTCACTCCAACCTGCCCCGATTCACCCCATACTGCTTAGGTTTTCCCTGCCTCGAAGAGGTAATGGGGTAGGGATAGGGCAAAATCTTTGCCCCGGCCATTGGGCTGGGGTCTTGCTGGACGAAGTCTTCAACATTGGTTTTGCACAGAGAATAGGTTAACAAAGATTTAGCATGAACTCTCACAAAAGTGATGAGTAAATAACCCATAGGATATTGGACCACAAGATCGAAGTTCAACACACATCAAAATCTGTTGAAGGTCATCAAACCCGACGCTTAAGCAGAATATATCTCAAGAAACCAGTAATGTAGCCAAGAGAAAATGCTACAGCTAGCTTGATTCAAAGTCATCAAAAGAGTAAAAGCTAAGCCTTATGATTTCCAAATTATCAAGACAATCAATTAAGAAAAAATATAGTTGAGTGTATGCAGTATGATGTAGAAATCCATTAATGCATCCAACAGGGACATACCAAAATGTCATTGTTTTGAAAACAATTCTTTGTCCTTGAATAAATATTGCTAATTAAATGTCTTTTAAATCACAGGCACATCCTAGGTAGTCAATCACCTTTACCCTCCTGTGATCCAATCTCTTGCAAGTAATGTTCTGCTTCCAAGGCTGCCATGCAACCTGCATCATTAAAGAGACCAGGTTAGCTAGATAGAGTAGACCTTAATATATGTTATATTGTGAATAAAACATAACTTAAATGGATGTCTTTTTATTTACATTTTAAAAGATAACTTTGGTTGTTCAAGAAAACCCAAATATTGGTGACAGTAACAAGTTAACGCAACAATGGTAGATTCCATGGCCAATATTGCAATGAAAACCATTGCTAACATGAATTTCTATATGATGTCCAATGAGCGAGATTGAAACAGAAAACAAGCAGCAGCCTGCTGTACTCTATATACCACTGACAATTATTTGTATTGTCTCAATTCTTATAGTCAATTATAGAAACTGTCAAATTTTATGCATTCCATTGTAGGTAAAAGAATAACACAAAACATTTTCCCATATCAATGTAGCTTTTTTATTTTTCATTTTTTAAATCAAATTTTAAAAGACAAACAATCCATGCCTAATCAAGTATTTTGCAATACATTTAGTTTAGGAGATTAAGGTTATGCACAAGCTTAATTTAAATTTGCACAGAAATCATACATACATGTCCACTCAATGTCAGGTCACTGAGCTCTAAAAAAAGCCAGAGCCCAGCTCAAGCTTGGAGTGACAACCCATTAATTGGATCTTAATTCATGGGTTCCAAAAATGGGTGGGACAAAATCAGGGTCAAAATATTCACATTCGTGAATACTCCATGTTTCCAAAACCTAACTTAATCAAATTGGTTTGCTCAAGAATGGGCTCAACATCTCAAAAGAATCAACATTCATCCATTTGCATATGAGAGATGATGATCAAGCCATGCCAAAAAGATCATGAATAGATTAATTTATTCGTAACCCTAAAGCCTAGAGAACAAGTTTCATCATGTAGATAAAGAATAATAGAAAGAAAGAGTACATGGTCACACAAGGTGAAATTTAAATAATGAAGGGGAGAGATAGAGGATGTTGACGAACCAGTGCCAGTAACAGTAACAGCCTGCCTATACTTTTTATCCTGGACATCTCCAGCAGCAAAAACTCCACACACACTTGTCTGGGTGGTCCTTGGCTTTGTGACAACATAGCCATCAGAATGGAGTTCTAGCTGACCATCCAAGAACTCGGGGGCTAGTTCGTGCCCTATTGCAAAGAACAATCCCGATACCTTGAGATCCGAAACCTCCCCACTCACCATGTTCTTCACCTTCACCCGGCCAGGGCCCGCCCGGCCCTGAGACCCTATTATTAGTGTTTTTGTCCTTGTAAGCCCCCATGACCATCGAGTTCCATAGCACTTGGATCTTAGGGTTGGTCAAGGCCCTCTGCTGTATATTCTTGGAAGCCTTAAATGTATCCCTCCTATGAATGATGTACACCATGGTTGCATACTTGGTTAAGAATGTAGCCTTCTCCATGGCCGAATCCCCACCTTCAATGACTGCCAAGGGCTTGTTCCTGAAAATAGGGGCAGCACCGTCACACATAGCATAAGCCGATATGCCTCGGTTCCAAAACCCTTATGAGCCCTCGCTAGAGCCCGGGAAGTCCAATTGCTTGGCAACGGCACCAGTTGCCACAATGACAAAATTAGCAATGACAGCTTTGGAATCAATGAAGACCTTGAAAAGGGTCGTGGAGAAATCCACCTTGTTGACAGTCTCAGTCAAGCGGAGCGATTGCTTGCGGCAGCGATCCATAAGCTCAATGCCATTAATTCCATCTGGAAATCTTGGGAAGTTCTCCACCTCAAAGGTTGTGGTGAGCTGTCCACCAGGGGCAACACCATTCGCCATCCAACCCTCAAAGAGGATTGGGTTCAACTTCGCACAGGATGCATATATGGCAACAGTGTGGGCGGCTGGGCCACTTCCAATGATGCACACCTTCGTTTTGAGGGTTTGGAGATCATCCACGACCAGAGTCGAAGAACTGGTGGCAACAAAGGAGGATGCTCTTCTAGGAGCAGAAGTGGAAGTGGCTACAACAACAGTAGAGGTGGAGGCCAATCGAACAAATTTCAACCCTCTTCTGAACAGATTTAAGATCTTGTTTTTTAGCCAATAACTCATAATCTCTCTTTTCTGCACACTCTATTGCTATAAAAGTTAAAATCATGGTTTTGAAATGCATGGCTGTAAACAGAACCATAAAAAGGAGAGGTTCAAGTTACTAAAATCATACCATAATGACATCTTAAATAATTTAGCAATTACTCAAAAATAAAATAAAAAGAGTAAGTTTGTGAAATTACTATAATTTACCAAAGAATATCTTTAAAAAAAAACAATAGACAATCTTTGAGTGAAATTTTGCTATATAAGAAAAGTAGATAAAAATAAAGCGTAAACAGGCAAATTAAAATTAGAACAATAATAATCCTTTAAGCACAAAGTATAAACAAACAAACAAAATCCATATAGTAATATTAAACATACAAAAACCATTCAACTACAACAGCAGCAGCGACATTCACCACCAGCAAGTCGTTATAAACAACCAACAGCCATTATGATGTAGCACATCAAGGGGAATAATAAACAAACTGAGGACATATATAAATAAAAACAGAACACTCACTAAGTACCTGATTTCCTTAAACAATGTGGCTCAAGTCACAGCAAACCCCAAAATGAAAAATGAAGTGAAAAAACAGACACAGTTACACACTTCACAGCAAATATCGAATAATTAAAAAAGAAAAAAGATTGCATCCAAATTTAGCTAATTCAAGGTATACTTACATACAGTAAAAGATAAAATTAACAGGACCAAATAAAAAAACCTAAATTAAGCTTGGGACAGTTTATATAGCACAAATTTTTCACAGCAAACTCAGATAATGAAAAGTAAAAACTGAGAAAAAAGGGTTTCATTAACTTCGAATTATAGCAAGTACCCAGTAAGGCAGTAAATAAAATTGCCAAATGTTTCTAAGTTCCTTGCCTATATAACATATTAACAATGTGGTGTTACCCTTCTAATAGAGTAAAATAAAAAATTATGGAAAAGAATTTGATATACCCTATATTATTTTTACAGCTCAAACCTCAAATTAACAAGACCCAACAGCCCCAAAACACCAAGCTTCAACAATGAGAACTCCCCAATACCCCACAGGTGAAGAAGTTGATATTTTTTTCTACAGCTCAAGAACCCACCTAAGATTATGTCATAAACAGCCAGAACAATCAAGGAATACAAAATCAATCAACCAAATGAAGAGGAAGGAGATGTTTACCTCAATTTCTAGACTTTCCAACTTTCCAATAGGCTATTCAGATTGGAGGGATGCTGGAGTGAGGTTGAGGTAGCCAGTTATGGAGGGTTGGTGATTTTGTGAAGAAATGGTTGTGTGTGGCAGAGAAGTACATGGTGGAGAAGATGAAGAAGAAAAGAATAAGCATAGGATTGGTTAAGTCCATGAGTTTGTGTTTTGCTTTGCTTGCGGGGTATGTAAAGTTTGGGCCTTGAGTTGATATAGAGGAGGGAAAAGAATGAATACTGATGGAGAAAGGGAATCACACACAATATAAAGGGATGACTTCTTCTTCTTCTTATTGTTTTTTGTTTAGACTAAAGTCAATTTTTGGGCTCTAGCTTAGGGGGTGTTTTCATTTTGGCCCCCTAACTTCAAAAATTTTCATTTTGACCCCTAACTCTTTTTAGCTATCAAATTGCACATTTCGTTCATCTCTGTTAAAAGCCCCTATTAAGTACCTATTTGGACAGATGACATGTCATCTGATTTGACAAATTTTGATATGTCATAAAAAAAAATATTTACATAGTAAAACATAAAACGACGCCGTTTTAATTCACAATTTTTAACCCCAAATTAGGGTTTCACTTTCACCTATCCACGCCTCACGTATTGCCTGCCTCCCTCCCTCCCTTTTCATTTTTTTATTTTTTTTCGCGTATTGCCTGCCTGCTACCGTGAGTTCAATGAAATTAATTCTCACAAAAAGATTGGGGTAAGACAAAGCTATCTATCAATTGCCTTGCTCAAAGCCTCAAAAAATGGAATTATGTGCACTGAGTACGGCCTTTAAAAAAAATATAGGAACATCATTATTGAGGGAG
>BKZX01027682.1:7650-23511 GCA_014362285.1 Fagus crenata
TTAGACGAGCCTTTCGGCGCTTGGTTCCATTTTGAAAATTTTTGGGAACCAATGTCAGTCAATGCGAGGGTCGTACTTTTGGTTAAGGATGACAAGACTCTATACATCCCTCGTAGAGTTTGGAAACTCTTGGGGTTTACAAGCGTACTAACAAAAAGATAGACTCTCGCATTATCGAAATTAGACGAGCCTTTCGGCGCCCGGTTCCATTTTGAAAATTTTTTGGGGAACCGGTGTCAGTCAATGCAAGGGTCGTACTTTTGGTTAAGGACGACACGACTCTATACATCCCATGTAGAGTTTGAAGACTCTTGGGGTTTCCAAGCGTACTAACGAAAAGATAGACTCTCGCATTATCGAATTTAGACGAGCCTTTCGGCACTCGGTTCCATTTTGAAAATTTTTGGGAACCGGTGTCAGTCAATGCGAGGGTCATACTTTTGGTTAAGGACGACATGACTCTATACATCCCATGTAGAGTTTGGAACTCTTTGGGTTTGAGTGGTTTGCAACGGGTATGGACAACGTGGTTATCCTATCCCTTTATCAAATAATGACATGCAAACAAAGGTTTAGATAGATAGAACCTGGCTTGGCTCCATTTATTTTATCACCACCTGGAAAATAGCACAACGCTTTTCCCTTGACTCATTTTGAAAAGACACATCCTATTTTTGGGTATCCTATCTTAGTTTGGATGTTCACTCGGTTGGCTTTTACCAGAGCCCTCACAAGTAGGTTTTCTATTCTATAGTTCACTATATGCAACATGGTATGACACGGTTTGGAATTCTGTTTCCTAAAGGGGCCGATGATCATGCCCATTTCGTCCTCCCGAAGGAAGTCAAAAGGGTATTGGATCACCAGGGAAGCACTTGCACGCCCCCCTCGATCTCCACGGGTGTGGAGGGAGAAGGGTGGATTCTCATGTTCCATGTCCTAGATATAAAAGGGTTCGTGGTGGAGCCTGTACCAGCCCAGCCCCACCTGAGTCCGGGTTCGACCCAAAAGTCCAATGAGGGTAAATGTCATGATTTTGAAAACAAAAAGGGAAAAGTTTTTTTTTTTTTTTACAAAACACAATATATAATATGTGTTGCATAAAATAAATCTCTATCCTATGTTCGCAGTTTATATGTACAATAATATAGACATGCTAAAATCAAAACATTATACAAGATGAAATAAAGAATAAATCAAATAACGAATACCAACAAATATATACACACATGCTTAGCAAAGAAAAACACCGAAAGACTATAGGCTTAAACCCTCTAAGTCCCCAGTGGAGTCGCCAAGCTGTCGACACCAGCGGAAAATTCTTATCATCTTTTTCTTTTTATTTTCCTAGATACCGACCCCCATTTGGCGAGTGTGTGTGTGATCTCTATCTCTTTTCCGTTTCGAGATACGAGTTGTGTGTGGGGGGGAACTTGTGTACGTGTGTGCGTGTGAGCACAAATTTGGAGTCGCCACCAACCATGGGAAATTTTAAGGTGTGATTAGGCACCTATGTCTAATAGATTTTATCTAATTTAGACATTTACAACAAAAAAATGGTCTTGAACCAGAGATAGGTTCGGGGGTTTGCTTATGCGTGGGGAAGGTGTTAGGCACCCCACGACATCCGTTAAGAAACGGTTACCTCCTTTCTAATGTTTTCTTTATTTGCTAAGCCTAAGTTTGTTGGTTTTTATTATGAACAAATGTCCCAAATTTGGTCGAGCAATATACCAAGAACGGCAAATGCATTTTGACCTCATTTGGTTTTGATTAGACTCTTTATTTCACCATCTTTATCTTTGTATCTTTTCAATTTCCGGGCATTTCGGTGGTAGGATATACTTAAAATCCTAACACCTAGTGCCGGGACAAACAATTAATGTTTTTGGTGCCATATTCAGGATCTCTTTACCCTTGATTCCCAAGAGTAAAGCGGTCCGTCAAATGGCGGGGTTTTGGATGATTAATTCACACTTTGGGGAGTTTTAGACCATGATCCTATGGGAGTTAGAACGTGTAGAATCCCTTACACGAGAGCACGTACCAGCCACGCCCCCGTGTAAAGGGCTCATACCATGGTTTCTAACGCCCACATTACCATGTTTACTCTTTTTAAAGTTTTCATGGCAAAGTGTATTTTAATCACCTTTTTATATCAAAGCAATAAAAAAACAAGCAAAGTATCAAGACGGTAAAACGGCGAAACATTCCAACAAATAGTCATGGCATAGTCGCAACACATATATCATGAAAATGAATGAAGATGACAAATATGGGTTGGCCTGAATATAATGCTTAATGCGAAGTGCAATTTAGACCTATTTTGGAAATTCATCCAAGTGGTCAAGGAAAAATTGTTTGTTTGTTTGTTTGCATAATTTTGAACTCTGTGTATTTCCTATGCTTTTTGAGAATAAGATATACCTTATTTCTCTGACTCTTGGATTGATTTGTTGTTCTTTTTGCAGATGTCCGATCGAGGCAGTGGTAGTGGGGATCGTCGCTGGTCCTCACGTCTTTGATTCTTGTGAATGCATGAACATCGAGGGTCAGACCTTAAGAAAAACCTGTGGTAGACTTGGGGTCATGTGAATTTAGCTTCCCCTTCTTGGGTTTGTCGCCGATAGTGGCGTTCCATGTGGTCCATTCTTGAGGGACTTTGGCTTTGTGTGCTTTAGATGCCATGCGAGCTCCATTGAGGTGGTTGTTGCTCTGTCTGCTGGGTCAAAGAGCACTCGCATCCCATACTTTAGGCTTAGCTATCTCATAGGTTAGCTGCGGATTTGAATCATCAAAGGATCGGGTCTTATACATCCAAGAGGCCCACTTCTATCATCATTGGGTCTTACTCCTTTCTTGAGGCCCATTTCATCATCATCGGGTCTTACTCCTCCACGAGGCCCATTTCTATCAATGTCGGGACTTACTCCTTCATGAGGCCCATTTCATCATCATCGGGTCTTACTCCTTCACGAGGCCCATTTCAGCAAATCCTGGGTCTTACTCCTTCACGAGGCCCATTTCAGAAACTCTTGGGTCTTACTCCTTCACAAGGCCCATTTCAGAAACTCTTGGGTCTTACTCCTTCACGAGGCCCATTTCTATCAATGTCGGGACTTACTCCTTCACGAGGCCCATTTCTATCATCATTGGGTCTTACTCCTTCACGAGGCCCATTTCATCATCATCGGGTCTTACTCCTTCATGGGGCCCATTTCAGATGACTCTTTCGAATATTTCCAATTTTTCTCCTGACAAAAATGGAAAAATTTGCCCCAGTGTGTAGCGTTGAATAAATTTTTCTAGCTTCTTGAAGATAGAAAAATTTTGCCCCAGTGTGGAACAATGCATGCTGATGCGGAATCCTGGATTTCTTCCTCTATCTCCTTTGCATCGGACTGCGATAGTCACCCGGGAGTCAGGTGGGGCTGGGCTGGTATAGGCTCCACCACGAACCCTTTTATATCTAGGACATGGAACACGAGAATCCACCCTTCTCCCTCCACACCCGTGGAGATCGAGGGGGGCGTGCAAGTGCTTCCCCGATGATTCAATACCCTTTCGACTTCCTTCGGGAGGACAAAATGGGCATGATCATCGGCCCTTTAGGAAATAGATTTCCAAGCTGTGTCATACCATGTTGCATATAGTAAGCTATAGAATAGAAAGCTCACCTGTGAGGGCTCTGGTAAAAGCCAACCGAGTGAACATCCAACCTAAGATAGGATACCCAAAAATAGGATGTGTCTTTTCAAAATGAGTCAAGGGAAAAGCTTTGTGCTATTTTCTAGGTGGTGATAAAATAAATGAAGCCGAGTCAGGTTCTATCTATCTAAACTTTTGTTTGCATGTCATTGTTTGATAAAGGGATAGGATAACCACGTTGTCCATACCCGTTGCAAACCGATCAAACCCAAAGAGTTCCAAACTCTACATGGGATGTATAGAGTCATGTCGTATCCAACCAAAAGTACGACCCTCACATTTACCGACATCGGTTCCCAAAAATCTTTCAAAAATGGAACCGAACACCAAAAGGCTCGTCGAATTTCAGTAATGTGAGAGTCTATCTTTTCGTTGATACGCATGTACGCAGTCTTGTCGTATCCAACCAAAAGTACGACCTTCACATTAACCGACATTGGTTCCCCAAAATCTTTCAAAATGGAACCGAACGCCGAAAGGCTCGTCGGATTTTCAGTAATGTGAAAGCCTATCTTTTCGTTGATACGATTGTAATTATCGTGTATAGAGTCGTGTCATCCTCAACCAAAAGTACAACCCTTGTATTAACCGACATCGGTTCCCTCCAAAAATTTTCAAAATGGAACCGAGCGCCGAAAGGCTCGTCGAATTTTCAGTAATGTGAGAGTCTAACTTTTCGTTAGTACGTTCATACCCGTCATGTACATAGTCTTGTCATATCCAACCAAAAGTACGATCCTCGCATTAATCGACATCGGTTCCCTCCAAAAATTTCAAAATGGGACCGAAAGCCGAAAAGCTCGTCGAATTTTCAGTAATGTGAGAGTCTAACTTTTTGTTGATACATCATGTATAGAGTAATGTCGTCCTCAACCAAAAGTACGACCCTTGCATTTACCGACATCGGTTCCCTCCAAAAAATTTTCAAAAATTGGAACCGCACGCCGAAAGGCTCATCGGATTTTGATAATGCAAGAGTCTATCTTTTCGTTAGTACGTCTGTAAACCCCAAGAGTTTCCAAACTCTGTAAGGTCGTGTAGAGTCTCGTCATGTCTAACCAAGAGTATGACCTTCGCACTAACTAACATCGGTTCTCAAAAATCTTTCAAAATAGAACCGAACACCGAAAGGCTCGTCAAATTTTGATAGTGTGAAAGCCCATCTCTTCCTTGACAAGTCCATACATGTGTCAACCCTAAAGAGTTCTCAACTCTACATAGGAATCTAGATACTTACCCGTTGTGCTGTCCGTCAACCAAGAGTATGACCTTCGCACTAACCGACATCGGTTCATAAAAATCTTTCAAAATAGAACTGAACGCCGAAAGGCTCATCAAATTTTGATAGTGTGAAAGTCCATCTCTTCGTTGATGAGTCCGTGCGTGTGTGAATCCTAAGGGTTCTCAACTCTATATAGGGATGTAGATGTTTACCCATTGTGTCATCCTCGACCAAGAGTACGATTCTCGCATCCACCGACACCGGTTCCCTAAAAAGTTTTCAAAATGGAACCGAACGCTGAAAGGCTCGTCAAATTTTTGGTGATGTGAGGGTCTACCTCCTTGTTGATGAGTCTGTAACCATAGTGTACATACATATGTAAACCCTAAGAGTTTCCGATCCTATATAGGGATGTAGATGTTTACCCATCGCGTCGTCTTCGACCAAGAGTACGACCCTCACACCAACCGACATCGATTCCCAGAAATTTTTTTCAAAATAGAACCGAACGCCGAAAGGCTCGTCAAATTTTTGGTGATGTGAGAGTCTATCTCCTTGTTGATGAGTCTGTAACCATAGTGTACATACGTGTATAAGCCCTAATAGTTCCCGACTCTATATAGGGATGTAGATGTTGGCCCATTGTGTTGTCTTCAACCAAGAGTATGACTCTCGCATCTACCGACATCGGTTCCCCCAAAAATTTTCAAAATGAAACCGAACGCCGAAAGGCTCGTCAATTTTCAATGATGTGAGAGTCCACCTCTTAGTTGACTTGTCCGTTGTGTACATACACGCATAAGCCCTAAGAGTTCCCGACTCTATATAGGGATGTAAATATTTACCCATTGTGTTGTCTTCGACCAAGAGTATGACTCTCACACCAACCGACATTGGTTCCCAAAAAAAAAAGAAAAAAGTTTTTCAAAATGGAACCGAGGGCCGAAAGGCTCGTCAATTTTCAATGATGTGAGAATCCATCTCTTCGTTGACTTGTCCACCGTATACATACACATGTAAATCCTAAAAGTTTCCAACTCTGTACAGAAATGTAGATATTCACCCATTATGTCGTCTTCAGCCAAGAGTACGACCCTCACATCGACCGATGTCGGTTCCAAAAAAAAACCGAACGCCAAAAGGCTCGTTGAATTTTTAAAGATGTGAAAGTCTATCTCCTTGTTGATGTGTCCATAACCATCGTGTAAACCCTAGGGGTTTCCAAATCTATATGGGGATGTAGATATTCACCCATTTTGTCAACCTCAACAAGAAGTATGACCCTCACATAAACCAATGACAGTTTCCCAAAAAATTTTTCAAAATGGAACTGTGAGCCGAAAGGCTCTTCAAGTCTTGGTAACCCGATGTGAGAGTCCATCTACTTGTTGATGCATAGTGAAATCATGTGCATCATGAACGCACTCATACCCAATCGAGGTTTACCGCGAGGTAAGCCCAGGGTCTTGATCCTAATTGTGAATTCAAAGTCTAACTTGTTTTCATTTGCTCGTAGGATTTCATCCATACACACGAACGAATGGTGGGAGAAACAAATGGGCCGAATGAACATGAGGTTCGGACGGCCACCTCGAAGCATAAGCTTGACGATCTTCTTGCCTTTGTACACATGATGGTGAAAAGAGACGCAAAAATGGGAAACCAGAAGAGAAAAGATGGCAAAAGTACCAACGGTGAAGCGTCGGAAGGACGTCCTCACATCAACATGGACCCGTTGCCAAGGCCACCAACACCACCAAAACCTGAGGGGAGAGATTCCCAATGGGATGGTAAGATCAATGGCTTAGAAGAAAAGGTCTTGCCCGTGCTGGGCTTGAGCCCCTTCAGAACACAGATTTCTCCAGTGTGTCTTGATTCCTAACATGACAATGCCGCCTATGTTCAAGGCCCCGAAACTCAAGAAGTACAATGGGAGGGGCGAACTGAGGATTCACTTGCAAATGTACTGCTGGAAGATGGCCCAGTATGCAAACTGTCATAACCCCATTTTTACCCACGGGATTTTCTCGGGCGTCAGCACGCAAAACGGGACAGGCCGAACCGAGCCAGCATGATCCAACGACACCTCGCCGCATCGAATACTCCCAAAAAGAAGGTCCGGGACACATTTCCCAAGGTTTGACCAAGTTTGACTAGGGTTGACCAAGTTTGACTAGGGTTGACCAAAGTTTGACCGAGGTTTGACCAAGCCATTTCCGGCCCGACTAGGTTCCACCTTGCCCAGAAACCCTCAAAACGTATCCCAGGATACATTTCACAGAGTTTGGAGGGCTTTGACCAAATTCGGCCAAGTTTGACCAAGGTTTGACCAGCCCGTTGACCAGACTAAAAACTGGTCCGAACTAACCGCCCCGCGACCAAAGTGTAGGGAATATCAAGAGCTTCGATTCCGTACTTTACGGATCGAAAACGGACAAGAAATGAGAGAATTATGGCCAAAACTGCGAAAAAACGGTCCAACACTTAGCCAAATTTTGCTAAGTATTGTTAACAAAACAGCCTATCTGGGAGGCAATGTTCGCGCAAAGATTCTCTCCGACCCGCTGCAACTTGGTCCACGAGCCAAGATCATTAGGCAAGAGGTTCACCTCAGCTACCGCACGCAACCTTCGGATCGTCAAGAGCTCCTCCGGTCAAGCCGGAATCTCAGTCAGAAAATGACCCCTTGGCATAAGGAACATTCTGACGGCCTCCGTTCGCAGGATCATATCTTGCGAACCCAAGCTCACCCCGGCGCAAGACCTGTACCTTTGGAAAATAGGTAGCATAAGCTTTCCGACGATACCAAGATCGTCAAAATCCGAAATCGGGAGCTATATCTACTATGCGCGTGAAAACAGGCCGACGAAATAAGGATTTGCTGAAAGTTCCGGAATTCTTCCACCGACGTTGCCACGCTTGCGCGCAGAATCTTCCTGACTCGCAACGAGTTGATCCGCAAGCCCGGGCACGTTGGAAAGAAGACACATTCATGCATGACGTGGAACTCTCGGATTGCCAAGGTGTTACCGGGTCTAGCCGGAATCCTGATCGGAAAACTGCCCTCAAACGGACCAAAAACACTCCGGTGGCCTCTGCTCGCGGGGCCATATCTCACAAGTCCAAGCTCGGATTACCGCAAATCCGGAACCATGCAAAAATAGGCAGCGTAAGCTTTCCGACGGTACCAAGAACGCTGAAATCTGACATCGGGAGCTAGGTCAAATATGCGCGCGAACTGGGACAAGATTTGAGAAAAAACGCGCTGGGAGTGAAACGCGATTTTTCCTCCGGACAGCCGCCTTCGCGCGCAGAGTCTTTCCTGCTCGCAACAAGTTGATCCGCAAGCCCGGGTGCGTTGGAAAGATAACGACTCCAGCTACGTCGTGAAACTCTCGGTTCGCCGATAGCATCCCCGGTCAGACCGGAATCTTCACCGGAAAAGTGCACAAAAACAGCTCCAACACCCCAACTTCCGGGAGCCATAACTCGCTCGTCCGAACTCCGATTTGCGCAAACTTTATACCGTTGGAAAGAGGACGTCGAGAGCTTTCCGGCGATATGCTGCATGACCCATTTTGAGTCCCGGAAGACCTCCAAAACTGCCCTCGAAAATCGGGTCAAAAAGGATACACGCACGGAAACCAAGGAGGATTCGAGGGGCGGCTGGCGTGGAGAGATAAGACTGCCACGTGGCAGCTGTACGACTCGCGCGGGACCATACCGCGTGGCGCGTGATGGACCCGCATGAGGCGTGCACGCCTTTCTATAAAACCAGCCTCCCCCCCCTCATTCCAGCATAATTTTTGCTCGGGCACTAGGCCTTCCAGAGCGTAGAGTAGGCAGAAAATAGGGGTTTAGGGGTTTTTAGGAGGGGATTTTGGGTAGTTTTAGAGAGAGAGACTCCTCTCTAGGTAATCTCTCTCTCTCTCTCTAAGTTATTTCTCTCTCCTCTTTCTTTAGGGTTTTTGGGGGGTTTTTAGAGTGAGAAGCATCTACTAGGTGCTTCTCTCTCTAACCTCTCCTCATCTCCCCTCCCCTCTCTCTTTCTCTCTCTTACTTTCTTTATTTTATTTACACTTCCTTGTCCATTTATCGCTTTCTTTACATTTTCTTGTCCATTTATCGCTTTATTTACATTTACTAGTCATTTATCGCTTTCTTTACATTTCCTTGTCCACTTATCGCTTTATTTACATTTACTAGTCATTTATCGCTTTCTTTACATTTCCTAGTCCTTTATCGCTTTATTTACATTTACTATGTACTTGTATATATATATATATTGTTGTGATTCCCCACCCTTCCCCCGGTGTGTTTTAGTACGGCAATATTGAGTGGCTTTGGCGGCTCGCGTAAGACCTCTAACGAGGCCGTGACAACCATGTTAGCCCACGAGGTCTTGACCCGAAAAATACACCGGCTCCTCGTGTTTTAGTACGGCAAATATTGAGTAGCTTTGGCTCAGTTGCGTAAGACCTCTAACAAGGCCGTAACAACCTTATTAGCCTACGAGATATTTGACCCGAAAAATACATCCCCCATGTTTAAATATTGTCATTTATCGCTTTATTTAAATTTACTACGTTGTGAATATTATATTGTGAATATTATTATCCTCCCCATTTTTCCCTCGTGATTTGGGCGTGATAATCCCGATTGGTCGTGGTGGATTATATAAGACCTCAAAGAGGCTTTATCCACCATGTAATCCCATAGGCATTGGACCCATTAAAAATCCCCATGTTAAATATTGTCATTTACCGTTTTATTTACATTTACTACGTTGCGCGTATTATATTGTGAATATTGTCATTTTTCCCTTTTCCCTTTGTGATTTGGGCGTGATAATCCCGATTGGTCGTGGTGGGTTATGTAAGACCTCAAAGAGGCTTTAACCACCACGTAATTCCATAGGCATTTGACCCATGAGAATCCCATGCTTTAAATTCCATTATCGCTTTAAATATGTTTATCGCTTTCCGCAATGCTTTAAATACATTTATCGTTTTATTTAATTTTACGCACTTGTGAATATATTGCGTTGTTATTATCCCCGTTCCCCGTAAAAATGGGCGTGATAATCCCGATTGGTCGTGGTGGACTATGTAAGACCTCAAAGAGGCATTAACCACCACGTAATCCCATAGGTGTTGGACCCACAAAATCCTTTGTTTAAACCCCGTTATTTTCATTATTTACTACGTTGTTGCGAATATAGTTCATATTTCACTATTTCGATTTGGGCATGAAAATACCAAACGGTATTGGTGGTTTAGGTAAATCTTTTCACATAGTACTAAACCCCCATGTAAATCCATGAGGTGTTGGACCCTAAAATTGCAAACTCATTTCAAAAACCGTTTTTCTCATTTAAGTCCTATTTGGCTTCGCGGGTTTAGGTAATTCTTTTCAAATAGTACTAAACCCCCGTGTAAGCCCGAAAAGGCATTGAAACCCACTTTCAAAACGTTTTTCTCATTTAAGTCCTATTTGGCATCGAAGGTTCGGATAAGTCTTTCAATAGCACCAACCCTTCGTGTAAGGCCGAAAAGGCATTGAAACCTTCCTTTTAGATTGTTTTGTTCATTCATGTAAATCCTATGGTGGTGTCGGGATTCGAATAAGTCTTTCAAATAGCATCGAATCCCAACCTCACGAGGTCTTGACCCTTTCCTTAAAAACTTTCGTGTTATAATAAATTGCACTTTGCATTAAGCATTATATTCATGCCAACTCATATTTGTCATCCTCATGATTTATGTGTTGCGATTATGCCATGACTATTCTGCTTGGAGGTTTTGCCATTTTACCGTCTTGATTACTTGCTTGAGTGTTTATTGCTTTGATATAAAAATGTGATTAAAATACACTTTGCCATGAAAACTTTAAAAAGAGTAAACATGGTAATGTGGGCGTTAGAAACGAAGGTATGAGTCCTTTACACGGGGGCGTGGCTGGTACGTGCTTTCGTGTAAGGGATTCTACACGTTATAACTCCCATAGGATCATGGCCTAAAATTCCCCAAAGTGTGAATTAATCATCCAAAACCCCGCCATTTGACGGACCGCTTTACTCTTGGAAATCAAGGGTAAAGAGATCCCGAATATGGCATCAAAAACATTAATTGTTTGTCCCGGCATGAGGTGTTAGGATTCCAAGTATATCCTACCACCAAAATGCCCGGAAACTTAAAAGATACAAAGATAAAAGGGACGGTGAAATAAAGAGTCTAACCAAAACCGAACGAAGTCATATTGCGTTTGCCACTTTTGGTATATCGCACGACGGAAATCGGGACATTTGTACATAATTAAAACCAACAAACCTAGGCTTAGCAAATAAAAGAAAACATCAGAAAGGAGGTAACCGTTTTCTAAAACGGATGTCGTGGGGTGCCTAACACCTTCCCCACGCATAAGCAAACCCCCGAACCCATCTCTGGTTCAAGACCATTTTTGTAATAAATGTCTAAATAAGATAAAATCTATTAGACATAGGTGCCCAACCACACCTTAGAATTTCCCATGGTTGGTGGCGACTCCAAATTTGCGCTCATACGCACACATGTACACAAGTTCCCACACACACACACACAACTCATATCTCGAAACGGAAAAGAGATAGAGATCACACACACACTCGCCAAATGGGGGTCGGTATCTAGGAAAATAAAAAAGAGAAAAAGAAACTTAGAATTTTCCGCCGGTGTCGACACAAACAATGAACCCTTAATGATCCAGACTTTCTAAGGCACCCTGACAGGGCACACAGCCGAGTGGTACTTGCAGTTGAAGGGAGCTGGCAGACACCTTTCGAGCCCAGTATGGCTTCAACTCCCAAATAGAACTAGATAAGTCTGACCGTCAAAGAATGGAGAAGAAAAGCAGTGAGATTTTTAGAGAATACATCCAGTGGTGGAAAGAAATGGCGGCCTCGGGCATGCCCCCTTCTAGACGAGAAAGAGATAATCAAGATCTTCGTCGATACCCTGAAGAACCCATACTTCGATTGAATAGTGGGTTTGCAATTGCAGTTCCTTGTGGACTTGATTCTTGTTGAAGAAAGAATCGAGGATGCGGTGAAGACAAAGAGGATGGTGGACATGCCAGCCCTAATGGCATTAGTTGAGCAGATTGCAAAGAGGACCCTCGTAGAGAAAAACGAGGGGGGAGTTCAAGATGATAGCCAAGAACGACAGGAAATGGTAGGAGACTCTTCCATGTTATACCCACTTGGAATCAGCCAAGACCGGCTTAGATAGCACGAGCTCCCAAGGTGTACAAGACTTGAATGACCTACTTGGACTACTTAAGGGTGTCGTATTTGTGAGAGGTCAATGGAGGAACCTGCGGCAACAACATCAAGATAGATGATGGTTCTTGAGAACATGTTACCAAGCCTGGATGGACCATGAGTGAGCTAAGATGTGGATCACTTTCCTGTGAAAGCTTCACACAACTGTATCCAAACTCTGGAGAGGTTCACCTGATGTTAGGGATGCCACCCACGGAAGGCAAAGCACAAGAGAACCTTTGAGATTCCATCACGATCCCATTACAGATTTTTGGTTTTTAAGTATATCCTACCACCGAAATGCCCGGAAATTTAAAAGATACTAAGATAAAGATGGTGAAATAAAGAGTCTAATCAAAACCAAATGAGGTCAAAATGCATTTGCCATTCTTGGTATATTGCTCGACCAAATTTGGGACATTTGTTCATAATAAAAACCAAAAATCTGTAATCTCTCCACTCGACAAAATCGGAAATGACAGAACTATCTCCGGGCGAACCATCCTCGATGAGGACTACCTCCGAGAGGCGGCCTTCCCAGATAACCTCGACCCTGGAAAGGAGCCTCCACATATCCTCACCGGGAATGTAGTCGAATGTCACCGCATCCAAGTCACCAAGACAAGGCGAGTACTGAACACCGCCAAACTAACGAAGAGCAAGGGTGGGATAGTAGCCCGTACAACCCCACACCCCAGGAAGAGGCACTCCATCGAAAAGAGCACAATGAGTCCAGGGCCTCCACACTGCTGGCCCCCAAGTGACCTTCCAAGACCATTCACCCAAGGGTAAGTCAAAGAGGTATAACGCCCAGTCACGACTGTTGCCAGTGAAGGGAAGTACTATCTTGACGGTCTGGCTCACCGTATGCCTCTCAAAGTGATAAGGAGTCTGGAGGCGGTAGAAGTGCCGCAAGTGACTGCAGAACCAGAGCTGAGGAAGCTGTGTGCAGAACATTGGGACCCCCTCTCCCCGTCCCCTGCAGTAAGATAAAGACCGCACGATCTCGCACAATATGGCAGGGATGATAAACCTGCCCTCACTAAATATCACAGGAATGACTCCCAAATCTATCCTACCAGCAGAAGTAGGGAAGAGAAAAATACCTGCGAAGGCAATCTTGAAGGCATTGATTCGGAATTTCTTCCATCCCTTCTTGCCTGCAATGAAGTCCCTCGCAAACTCCACTGGAAAGTCACTTCGAGAAAAGTACTTCGTCAGCAGATCCAGAGAAATGTTGGCTTTCCACCAAGTCGTCTTTTCAGGGCGGATGATTTCAGAGCGTAAGACTGCAGAAGTCAAACCCAAGTACTTCTCCAAGCCTCGGTTTGACCGAGGACCCTAAATGGGTATGACCGGAGTCTCACTGAAAGGGCTGTCCAACTGAAGAAGTCCAGCATACTCCTCTAAGGTAGGGACAAGATCCACCTCCCCAATGGAAAAGCAACAATGGGTCGGGTCCCAGAAAGAAGCCGCATGAGAGAGGGAAACTTGCCAAAGACTCCCACGATGTCGGCATGATCACCTTCTCCAAGAAGAGTCCACCAATGTCTCATCCGCTCAACGCGGAAATCGTGGAAATGAAGCGTCACCAAAGAGTCGGGATCATTGCTTGAGGAGGCCATGGACCCAAAGGACTCAAAAACTGGAAAAACCGAGAGATTTTAGTGAAGAAAGGGGAGAGAAAATCGGAAAATGGCTACTGGCTCGAAGAGAGCTCGAGGGCTTAAAAAGACGAAACTGGCGCGTCATGATCACGCGCCAGTCCCGTTGGGAATCCCAACGGCTCTTTTTCCCATACCACACGGATTCGAACCTTTTCGCTCACTCCCAGAGGCCCGTTTTGCACTATATAAGGGCCATTTCGCAAGAAATCACTTATGGGAAAGTCTTGGGCGGTCCGGTGATCGAAGATTTCGGCCCAACAACCGGGGACCGACCCGAAACCCTAAAATCGGCCCGGAGGCCAAAAAGTGAATCAGAGACAATCTTGTAAGGAGGCGTTCGATACGATGTGATCAGGATCGATCTTCCGCCAGCAGGGTGGCCCAAGAGCCGAGAACCAGGCTTGAAGGTCAAGAACCGGCCCCGGAACCCTAGCTCAGCCTGGAAATCAGGAAATGCAAAGATAACCCAGAAATGTCGCACAGGCAAATCCCATGATACACTAGGGCAAAATTTTTCAAAAAGGAGTTTTGAAAAATTTTGAAAAGAAGAAGATCGACTCCCTGGAAGTCGTCGCAGCCTGACTCAAGGGAAGTAGAGAAAGAAATCCGGGACTCCGCAACAGCATGCATTGCTCTACACTGGGGCAAAATTTTTCTATCTTCAAGAAGCTAGAAAAATTTATTCGACACTACATACTGGGGCAAATTTTTCCATTTTTGTCGGAGAAAAATTGGAAAAATTTGAAAAGTCATCCAAATGGGCCTCGTGGAGAAGTAAGTCCCAAAAATTACGGAAATGGGCCTCGTGGAGGAGTAAGTCCCAAAAATTACGGAAATGGGCCTCGTGGAGGAATAAGTCCCAAAAATTGTTGAAACGGGCCTCGTGGAGGAGTAAGTCCCAAAAATTACCAAAATGGGCTTCGTGGAAGAGTAAGCCCCAATGATGATGGAAACGGGCTCCAAGGAGAGGTAAGCCCCGATATTTGATGAACCGGGCCTCGCGGAGGATCGAGACCCGATACCCGTACACATAGCCACAAACACATAGCCATAGCCATAAACACATAGCCAAAAACACATCCATACATCCAAAAATAAGTCCATACAAACCCATAAACCGATATCCATAAACACATATCCGTAAACACATATCCATACACATAGCCATAAATACATAACCATAAACACTGTCCATAAATCATAAATGTCATATGTACAATAGTCGATGTCTATACAAAATGGTTGGCCAGAATACAAGGCCCAAAAAGAAAAAGAAAAAATACATCATAAAGAAGGAGGGTCGTCGAAAAACCAGTCCCGAGAAACAGGATCAGGAGGTGGCGTAGAAGAAGTCTGACCGAAACCGGACGAGCCAGCTCCAGTAACAAGAGTAATGCCCATACCATGAAGCTGATCCTCTAATCTCCGAATGGTCGCCACATGAGCAGCCAGCGCCGCATCTCGAGAATCCAAGTCCCTCTGACTCTGGGTCAAGGCCGCCTGCATCTGCGCCATCTCTCCCTGCGCCTAGGTCAGCTCTACCTTCACACGGGCTGTCTCCTCCTGTGCTCGGTCTATATCAGCTACATGACGTTCCTCACTAACCGACAACTCGAGCTGAAGACGCAGTATCTCGGTCTGAAGCCGCTCAAACTCTCCAGAAGACTGAAAAAGATGGCTGTCCATAACTGATCCGCCCATAACCCAGCCACCCTCGACCTCATGAAGGGACATCAGAGGCCCCAAGGAGACTTGCTCAAACCACTCCCGATATGGCACGTCGGCCCGAATCAGATCTGGATAAGCCTCAACACCCGCTACAAAAGAGTCACTCGGGGCACGTGGGATGTAATCCTCGATGATCATCAGCTGAGGAGGATCCACGGGGACAAGGGCCTCACCACCTAGCTGCCGCAAGGTCCTCTCGCCCATCAAGAGCTCCCAGGACCTCGGAGATCGGATCCATA
>BKZX01027685.1:0-20194 GCA_014362285.1 Fagus crenata
GGACGTTAAGTGCAGAATTTTGCTGATATTTACACTAAAAAGGGAATGAGGGACTGTTGGAAAGAAGAACGGTAGGAAGAATTTGTGAAATTGATACGTGAAAGGTGGCAAGGACTTCTAAGGGCACAAACATCGAGGAAATGGCCAATGTTCTCAACAATGAGTCTCAGACTCTGTATGAAAAAGATCCTATTAGTGAGGGTAGCACAAACTCTGCATTAATCAATTAATACCTAAGAAAAGGAGAGAGCTACAGCAAAGAGGAGTAGCTCTTGTTTTGTGGCTTTCACTGGTTTTAAATTATTGCTTGGGGTAGAGGTTTTTGGTTCTTTCATTTGTTTTTAAAGCCTCTTTCACTTTAGGTCTTGAATCATTTGTTGAAATTTGGGAAGTAGAAAAACTATAGGGCTAGAGCATTGCATGTGTGTTAGTTTTCAGTTATAAACATGAAGCTGAGCAGTATCTGCTCAAAACTTATGGAATCCTTGATAAAGATAGTCATGATCTTATGGAGACAATTTTTTTTTACTACTTCTCCATATTTTTTTCTCAAATTAATAATTCTCATAAATTTGAAGCGCTCACAAGTCACAATTTGAGATTGAAAAACAAACTAATAGTTATATGCATCCATTCAATAGGTCATGATTTGATATTAGAAATTTGGAAAACTCCTCTATCATTCACTTCGCTACATCAAAGAGACTTGGTAGATCATAACACTCACTTTTTCTTCAGGATGAAGAAAACATGAAATTTGTTTAAGGGTTTATTTGTCACTGGTTTTGCTGGACATCTTAAGTTGGTTGAAATTATGTTAGACAAAAATGTGTGTTTTAAATAAGTTTTAAAAAATTTAAGTTTTGGCTTTCAAATTTCTCTCCTTCTTCTTCATGTCATTCATGGTGTGTTGACTTGATTAATTAAACTGCACTTAAATACACTAAGCATGAATGGCCCTTAGCTACCATATTTTTCTTTAAGTGAATCATGAATTAGATGTAAAGGTTGTAGAGTTATCCATAGAAGCTTGTTAACTTTCATTATCAAGTGTTGTCTGTGTCCCACCATCTAAAGGCCAACCTGTTTCCGATATAACAATCACCAAAGACCCCCCGTCGGCCTTCTCTAAAGCCGCGTAAACAGCATCAAGAATGGCATCGAAAAGGTTACGTTAACTGAGTAGAGGGTCACTCATTACAGGTGAAGGAGCTGTGAAAAGAGCATAGTCAAGACGTATGTCTTTGGTGTTACCAATATAGCTAAAATAAGGGTACAAGTTAACAAGTAATGGAGACCCATTATTCACTAAGAAGCGAATGATAGGATCAAGAAGTGGCCTATAATCAACCCTAAATGAGCCTTTTGATGGAGGGAAAGACTCTCCAAGGACTCCAGTGTCAATGGCAGTGGAAACTTTGATTTGGTTCCCAAGCCCAACTTCAAAAATTGCGTTTTGAATGTTTTGCATGGCGGGGACAAGGAATTGTGCAAATGAATTTGAAGGCTTTACTTTGTTTCCAACTACAATGTATTTGAATCTTACGTTACCAAAGTTCCTCACTTTGTTTTGGACCCAAGCATGAAGAATTTGATGAGCTTATGTGAAGGCGAAGTTGCTTTAGTCACAACTTATCAATATGACCAATTGTGAAAAAAAGTAGTGAATTTTTTTTATCTTTTATATTTCTCTTATAACTTTAATACATTTTCTCTGTTTATTTGCTCAATGGAAAAAAATAAAAAATTTCTAATTTATTTTATTTTATTACATAAGCTTTTCTTTTAACAATATGAGTTTGCAGCCTACTTTTTTCTTTGCTAATCAGTTTGCAGCCTACTTATATAACAATGCATTTGGCAAGACAAAAAATACTAGGTTTTTTTTTTTTTTTTTTTTGGCTTATTTTGGCCGGCCACATATCCAAAATAAATTTTTTTTTTTCTTTCCTTTTATCAATACTTTTCAAGAAATAAGAAAATTAACAAACCTCATCCAAATGCAAAATGTTCCTATTATTACAAAAAAAGTTAAATTTTTTTTGTATTCTTAGATTTCTTAGTAAAAAATAATAATAACACTTCAACGGTCTTATATATGTCTAGTTAACATTACTACTATTTCAAAATACTATTTTGAAGACAAGATTTGTGACTTCCCATAAATGGCGAGATCTTCATTGGTTGTGGATGTTTAGTTGGCAATGAGTTTGGGGTCTACTCCTGCTTCGAGCTTTTCTTGCCTACCGCCTCTAGGTGACTTGAGGGTAAACCTTGCAAAGCTCCTCCTTATGGAGAGCTCTAATACCCGAATCGCATGACATATGATGCCATAGACCATCCGATTCGATTTCTTTCTTGTAGTATGCTCGGATGAGATCTTGGCTCCAAACTTTCTGCCGCACTGAATATCTCCAGTTGTTGCTGCTCTTCCAAGCTATCGGATTGTCGTCAAATCTTAGATTGTTTGTAGTATTTGTATTGTTGTTGCTTGTGCCGCCCTCGTGGTAGGGTTCTGTACTATGATGTATGTTATTTTTGTCGTCCTCGTTGTAGGCTCTTGGACTTTATTGTATAATCAATTTGGTTTTTTTCCAACTCAGATTAAAAGTATTCTAATATTCTGATTTTTAAGAAAGTTGCTTTTATAGTTTTTAAAATCATTACTTTGAATTGAACTTCTTGACTCTAGAAGGCAATCAAAAGCACCACGTAATTTTGATTAAAAAGCAATATTTTAAGAAAAAGGGAAGAAAAAGCAAGAAAGAGTAAAAAACGTGGACTTTTTTTTTTTTTTTTAAATTGAAATGCTACAAATAAATTTATTTTTTATTTTTTATAATGAAGAAGGATTTGAACTTGATTTGATGTTTTATTAGGATCAAATTTCATACTCGTAATTATTAATGAATAAACATTAGTTCATCAAATCATCCACTATTTTTTTATTTATTTACTTATTTCTGATCTTAGTCATTCACTAAAAAAAGATCTGAGTCATTCAAAATATTCTGCCATATTATATTTTCTACTGTATGAGATTTTTTTAGCGTTGCAATGGGTAACACCCGTGAACTCTGTTCAAGTTAATAACTCTATTTTATATATTGCAAAATAGGCGAGATGTGCAGACGGCCCTTCATGCTAAGCTCATTGGAGTCACGCATTGGACTATATGCAGCGAGTAGTGCTCTTACCCTTTATCGTAAGAGAAAAAGCCAATTTTAAAATTTAGTGTGAAGTTCTATACAACTATTACTAATTCAATGTCAAAATATTTATTTTTAATTTTTTTTATAATTAATAATGTCGTTTTCTTTGAGTATAAGTAATTAATTGAAGAATTAATGTCAATATGAAAGACTTTATAACATGCATTATCTTCTAGGTTCAGATCCAATCATATCTGTCATGAAAGAAACAAAACTTATATGTTATAAGTTTTTAATTATAACTCTATTTTATATATTGTAAAGCTTTTAACTATAACCATGTATTTAAATTTTATCTACCTAAAATCAAAAACTCCTACAATACCCAACACTACAACTACAACAAGAGCTCGAATGGATAGCAAAGACAAAGCATAGTACAAAATCAAAATACTACTAAGACTAGAGTATTGAACAAAACACTCTGTTTAAAATAGAATTGCAGCCAAGCCCTCTAGTACCATTAAGACCAGAAGATTCTTTTAAGCCGTATTTCTCTCTATTGGTATTCAATCAAGATATTGAAGACTGCAAACAAAGTATGGCTCAGTGCTGCAGCAACATCAATCCTCCTTATGAGGATGATTTTGACAATTCAGAAAAAAGATGCTCCCTAATATTATAATAGAAAGATTCTTGCCACGATTCAAAATGACTCATTTACCTTGAACCAATACATTACTTGTAGTCCTCATATTTCACAGTAGTGGTTCATTTTATCTAAAATTTTAATAAAGCTATTTTTCACACTGGTGGCATCTCTCATATGCTTGCTCCCATTGACAATTGGGTCTAGGACTAGATAGCTGCAAGAAGAGGGGTCGCCCATTAACAAAGCGTGGCAGCTGTATTGAAAAGAAAGAAAAAAAATTGTATGCACAAGACACTTTATAGCTGTATACACTGAAACTTCATAGCTGTCCTTTATAGCTGGCTTCCAGGAAGACACTTCATAGCTGTCCTTTATAGCTGGCTTCCAGGAAGTTTACTCGTTTTGACCACTTTTTCACGATGTGTAAATCAATTGCATATTATCACCGGCAATAAGTCTCTTTACTGTTGTTCCAATTTTCTCCAAAGTTTTCAACACTCTTTGGTACATTGTTTTACAAGCTAGTAAATTTCATTTTCTCCGCCTCATATCGAACATGTCAACCTCCTTGATCGTCGCATCACTAAGTAGAAAAATTCAAGATAAAAGAAATCAAAAAGCTCTCACAAAGACACGTAGACAAAAAAACCAAACAGTCCAAATCCATTGAATTTAATCTTTGGCTTTTCTCTGCAACAAAGTAACAGCAAAACCAATGTTCAATTCCCATTTAATACTTCATTTAATACTAATGGGCCAAAGCTTGTTGGGTTATCATATCAATAGTTCAAGGATTTTATTAATTAGTGTCCTTAAGACAATGGTTAAGAAGTATTAAATACCTATATTTTATCGAAAATAATAAATTTTTAATATTATAATAATAAATAGAAAGACTGAAATATCCTTAAAATTTGTTTTTATATTATTTTAATATTAAATTTTTACTACTTTCCATAAAATGAAAATATTAATATTTCTTTAAATATTGTCCTAAGGAGAATCATTAACAGGACCCATAATTCAATTAAGTTACAAGTAGGAATTTTGAGCCTGTAATTACTTATGAATGTAGGCTATACTACTAGTGGGCTCAAATTACTTATAGGCTCAAGCCAAGGATGTCGGTGGCTCTCCGGATTGCAAAGGATGCAGGTGTCACATGCTTGGAGGTAGATATTTGCTACAAGGAGCTGTTTGGTTTAATTCAAAATGGCAATCCCTGTTTGGTTTAATACTGGTGGGCTCAAATTACTTATAGGCTATAATTGATGACATTTGTTGTTGGTTTTCTTCTTTTCTTTTGATTAATCGTACTTTTATTCCTATACAAGGTGTAACTGGGCCTCACAAGTCCTAGATGGTACAAAGACCTTATGACTCTTTGAACATGTGTGGATAGAGGACTCTCTTGCTTCTATTATTTGTATAGTTAGATTTTGTTTAATAAAATAAGTAGCTATTGTTTCAATTAAAAAAAGAAAAAGGAAAACGAGAGTGTATTCAATAATAAGGTCATAAAATTCATTGAAAATAAAATACTTCTTTTAGTATGTTTATCAATTTTATATGACGATGAACTTTGTTCCTTATAAAAGTGTGGATAGAAATTACATTAAATATTTTTTTAACCATTGCCTGAGGAGCATATCTGGTTACATAGAATTTAAAATACACATATTTTATAAACCTAATATATGTGTATCTATTATATGTATATTGACTTAAGCACATTTACCAAATTTATTAACTCAAATAACATATTTTATTTTATTTTTAATTTTTTGTATTGGCCGTAACAATAACATCAATACCGGTCGACCTAACTACATCATCACGGTTTGACCTCTAGCTAATCCCAAGTTTGACCACAAAAGCCTTGAACCTCTTCCTTTTTCCAATTCAGTTTTAAAAAGATTGGGTCATACTATTAAAGTATAATTTAGTTATTAATGCTCTTGGGCATTTTTTAAGAGACCATAAGGCTCTTGTACAAAAATTTGGATCTAGAGTTGTCTACAATGCATGTAGAACTTTGAATGCAAAAATGTCTACCCTTCAATAGAGAAATTGGGGGTGAATTTAATTTTTTTAATTGTTACAAAAGGTGGAGAGAGGGATTTGAACTTAGTTCTCATTGTAAGAGAAACCAGGCAATATCACTTAACTATAAAACTCTCGGTAAATAAATTGAGCTTTATCATTGTAGATAAACCCTTTAATTTTTTATTTTTTTTTGTGTTTTGAAGAAGATCACGTGAACTCACGATGAAAGATAGCAAAGATAGTTGCAAAATGCATTGTAAAGTAGGCTGTAAAATTGAAGAAAAGCTTAGGTAATAAATTAAAATAATTTTATTTTTATTTTTATTTAAGTGTTTCCATTGAGAAATAAAGAAAGAGAACAAAATTAAAGATACAAATTTTTTTTCACATTTTTTTAACAACTTGTCACAAGTTGTGATTGAAGTAATATCACATTTATATAGATTCATCAATTTTATTATATTATGCAGCAATTATATTAAATCATGTTAACAATTATTAAGAAAAGTTAATTTTTTTCTTTTATTCTTAGATTCATTGGTTAAAAAAAATACTTCAACGGTGTTATATATGTCTTGTTAACATTACTATTATATCAAAAATTAGTTCTACTATGTTATTGTAATTTTCTGATTTACTTAATAAATATTTTATTTTTATAAAAGAAAATAGTCACTGTCAAGTTATATTTTCTTCTGCATGATATTTTTTAAAAGTTGCAATGGATCACAGGCTCACAGCTAATAAAGCAAGCTGACATTTTCTCCTGCAACCTGCAAAGGCTGTCTACGTCTTCATAATTTCATTTTCTTCACCTGACAACACATAGTAGTAGAAAATCAAAAAGAAAAGAAACCAACATGTGTTGTTTGCCTTTTAAGAAATGAAATCCAAAATGAAATTCAAATGTGATTCCCTTTTTGTGGGCCACGTGTGAGTGACGGATTGGCCTAACTTTAAAAGTTGTTTGAGAGATGACCTTCATTCATATTGGCCGACAAAAAGCAAACCCACGTTTGTATTAAATACGCATTTTGGTTTCATTTTTCAAAAAAGCAAACAATCAACCACACCTTTTAATAAAGCACTGATTTTGACCATAAAGAAAACAATGCATGGAAAGAAACAACGAAGAAGAAACGCTGCACTTCCTCAAGACTTGCTGATTATTTTAAACTGGATGTAGCTTTCTCTAAAGAAATTATTCAGTCTATGGGTCTTAATCACGTCATTAATTTATTATTTTAATAATTAAATAACACTAATAATAATTAATATAATCAATTTTTAATTATAATTAATACAATTAACATTAAATTTATATTTTTAAAATGACTAATGGTTAAAAGTTGATTATATTAATTATCATACGTGTTATTTAATTATTAGAATGGTAGACGGATGACATGATTCATCTAGTAGACTGAATAATTTCTCCTTTCTTAAGACCTGTTTATTGAGAAATTATTCAATTCATCATGTGAAGCATGTTACCCGTCTACCATTCCAATAATTAAATGACACGTGTAATAATTAATACAGTCAGCTTTTAACCATTCATTTTAAAAGTATGAGTTTAATGCTGACTGTATTAATTACCAATGGTTAAAAGTTTATTATATTAATTATCACTAGTGTCATTTAATTATTGGAATGGTAGACAGATAACGTGGTTCATCCGGTGTACTGAATAATTTATCATGTTTCTTGGTACAGCATGCTTAGGTTTTGAGGTTTACCAAAGGTGAATATTTGACCAAGCAAAATTTTCCTCTTGCCACTTGTTTGGTATTGAGCATATGCAAATTTTCCATACCCTTAAGAAGACCAAACTTTCAGTTATTTGTTTAGTGAACGCCAAAGACTAAGAGTGTATATAATGTATTTAAAATTTGAATTTCGCAAAAGCAAAGTGGATCAGTGGGAGATTTAAAAAAAAAAAAAAAAAAAACTTATCCTATGTTTCTATCCAATCGTGGTGATAACTGTTTCAAGTTTATTTTAGTTATTTTTATGGAAAAGTTTCAAGTTTATCTCCATAAGAAGGGGCACTATTTTAAAATTTGACTCCAACGTGGGTTGACAAATCAAAATTGTAGGGAGTCTTTTATTTTTAATATAGTAGGAATTTATTTATTTATTGACAATGTTAAAAATATGTTAGTGATATTTTTAGGGTGTTTTTTTGATAGTATAGAAAAATAGACACCAAAGAATCATATTCTTTTAATATATAGGGATAGAGATTAAATATGGAATAAGAAACTATCATGTGGTTCTTTTGGAAACTAAGCATACTGTACCAAGCTTGATGTGAGGAATAATGTTTACTTCAAAGTAAATGTTTATCACCTATGCTTTACAATGTCAAATGCTGGCTACAAAATGAGGTGGTGCTCATACTTATCCACATGCATTATTTATCATTCATGCTGATTCATGAACAATTGATGTTACATTGACCAAATACCAAATCAAAGTATCAAACCCATATAGCTATACCACACAGTAAAAGCATTATTTATAATCAACATCAGCATCATGACACAGTATGCTGTATATGAGTATTAATGGCTATTTAGAATTTAAAATGTCTAATAAAGAAAATGAAAAGATCCCAAAATCTGGGTGGTAAATGGCTAATCTAAGTTTTTTCTTTGATTCATTTCTTTCACGTTGGTAGGCAAGTTAGAGTATCCATTAATATTAGACTTATAAAATCTAGTATATGTTGTCATTTCATATCTTCGCAAAACAAAGTTAAGAAAAAAGAATAGCCGCACTTTCATTCATATTTTCTGATTATTTGCCTCTATGTTCCCCTGCAACAAAAACAAAAGATTAGTTCACACTACAGTAAAACCAACATGCTCAAATCTCATTTAACAATCCATATTTGACCCGCAATAGTAAATTTTCAAAGCAAACAAAATTAGTCTTTAAATCTAATCACATAATAATTTCATCTAATCTCCAAATTAACTAAATGATCTTAATTCTAAAAGGTTCAAAAATAAAAATGAACTCCAAATAATTCATGAGGAATAAAACAAATTCACCAAATCACCACTAATCCATAAAGCAAAAAGAAAAAATAAAGTAGTAAAATTTTCCATAAAAAGATTCCATAAATATATTAAATATTAGAATAGTGAGGAAAAAAAAAAAAACATAGGGGATAGTGGGAATGTAGTTATTCACTTATTTGTAACTACGAATGTAAATAGTTGCTAAGAGTGGAAATGTTGAGCAAAAAAAATTTATATGTGATACATTTTTAATTAAGAAGTATTAATAAATAAAAGGTTCATAAATTTTAATTAGAATTTATTTAAAGAATACTATATATAATTTAATTATAATTTATTTTGGTCAAGTTGCTTTAATCCATTTGATCCGGGATTCTAATTGGTATTTAATAATTTAGCACTTTATAACTTCCTCCTCCTAAAGTAAGTTTGAGTAAAAAAATTATTTCTTGATGTTGTGCCAAAATTATATTATCATATTACACTAGGAGCTTATTTCCATTAAACTTTTTTGTATGCACAAATATTAATAAAAAGTAAAAAGTGGAGATGTGAGGAAAAAAAAAAAAAAATGGAACTACTGTGGACCTATGATTAGCGACCCCCTTCCCAGAAGAAAAAAAAAAAAAAAGTTCTATACAACTATTACTAATTCAATGTCAAAATATTTATTTTTAATTTTTTTTATAATTAATAATGTCGTTTTCTTTGAGTATAAGTAATTAATTAAGAATTAATGTCAATAACATGCATTATTTTCTATGTTCAGATCCAATCATATCTGTCATGAAAGAAACAAAACTTATATGTTATAAGTTTTTAATTATAACTCTATTTTATATATTGTAAAGCTTTTAACCATAACCATGTATTTAAATTTTATCTACCTAAAAACAACACTCTTACAATACCCAACATTACAACTACAACAAGAGCTCAAATGGATTAGCAAAGACAAAGCATAGTACAAAATCAAAATACTACCAAGACTAGAGTATTGAACAAAACACTCTGTTTAAAATAGAATTGCAGCCAAGCCCTCTAGTACCATTAAGACCAGAAGATTCTTTTAAGCCGTATTTCTCTCTATTGGTATTCAATCAATGGAGATATTGAAGACTGCAACCAAAGTATGGCTTAGTGTTGCAGCAACATCAATCCTCCTTATGAGGATGATTTTGACAATTTAGAAAAAAGATGCTCCCTAATATAATTGAAAGATTCTTGCCACGATTCAAAATGACTCATTTACCCTTGAACCAGTACATTACTTGTAGTCCTCATATTTCACACTAGTGGTTCATTTTATCTAAAATTTTAATAAAGCTATTTTTCACACTAGTGGCATCTCTCATATGCTTGCTCCCATTCACCATTGGGTCTAGGACTAGATACCTGGAAGAAGAGGGGTCGCCCATTAACAAAGAGTGGCAGCTTTATTGAAAAGAAAGAAAAAAATTGTATGTACAAGACACTTTATAGCTATATACATTGAAACTTCATAGCTGGCTTCCAGGAAGTTTACTCGTTTTGACCACTTTTTCACGATGTGTAAATCAATTGCATATTATCACCAGCAATAAGTCTCTTATTGTTGTTCCTATTTTCTCCAAGCTTTCAACACTCTCTGGTACATTGTTTTACAAGCTAGTAAATTTCATTTTCTCCGCCTCATATCAAACATGTCAGCCTCCTTGATCGTCGCATCACTAAATAGAAAAATTCAAGATAAAAGAAATCAAAAAGTTCTCACAACCACACGTAGACAAAAACTTAAAACCAAACGGTCCAAATCCATTGAATTTAATCTTGGCTTTTCTCTGCAACAAAGTAGCAGCAAAACCAATGTTCAACTCTCATTTAATACTGGTGGGCCAAAGGTTGTTGGATTGTCATATCAATAATTCAATTAAGTTACAGGGTAGCACAAATTAATATTCAAGAACATTTAATTTTATATTTTGTGATTGTTGAATGTATCCCTTATTTCAATAGTGTGAATAATGGTGAAGTGCTACGTTATAGGCTCAAGCCAAGGCGATGTTGGTGGCTCTCCAGTTTGCAAAGGATGTAGCCATGTAGGTGTCACATGCTTGGAGGTAGATATTTGTTACAAGGAGCTGTTTGGTTTAATTCAAAATGGCAGTCCCTGTCTAGCATCTAATGGCGATGTAATTGATGACATTTGTTGCTGGTTTTCTTCTTTTCATCTGATTAATCATGCTTTTATTCCTACAAGTTGTAACAAGGCCTCACATGTCCTAGGTGGTACAAAGGCTTTATGACTCTTTGAACATGTGTGGTTAGAGGACTCTCTTGCTTTTATTATTTGTATAGTTAGATTTTGCTTAATAAAACAAGTAGCTATTGTTTCAATTAAAAAATAGAAAAAGGAAAATGAGAGTCTATTCAATAATAAGGTCATGAAATTCATTGAGAATAAATACTTCTTTTAGTACGCTTATCAATTTTATATGACGATGAACTTTGTTCCTTATAAAAGTGTGGATAGAAATTACATTAAATATTTTTTTAACCATTGTCCGAGGAGCATATCCAGTTACATAGAATTTAAAATACGCATATTTTATAAACCTAATATATGTATATTGACTTAAGCACATTTACCAAATTTATTAACTCAAATAACACATTTTATTTTATTTTTAATTTTTTGTATTGGCCGTAACAATAACATCAATACCGGTCAACCTAAGTACATCATCATGGTTCAAACTCTAGCTGATCCCAAGTCCGACCACAAAAACCTTGAACCTCTTCCTTTTTTTTGGTTTTAAAAAGATTAGGTCAAACTATTAAAGTATAATTTAGTTATTAATGCTCTTGGGCACATTTTAAGAGACCATAAGGCTCTTGTACCAAAATTTGGATCTAGAGTTGTCTATAATGCATGTAGAACTTTGAATGCAAAAATGACTACCCTTCAAGAAGGAAATTGGGGGTGAATTTAGACAAGATTTTTTTTTTTTTTTTTTTTTTTAATTGTTACAAAAGGTGGGGGAGAGGGATTTGGACTTAGTTCTCATTATAAGAGAAACTAGACAATATCACTTAACAATAAAACTCTTAGTAAATAGATTGAGCTTTATCATAGTAGATAAACCTTTTCTTTTTTTTTTTGGTGATTTGAAGAAGATCACGTGAACTTACGATGAAAGAAAGTAAAGATAGTTGCAAAATGCAAATGCATTGTTAAGTAGGCTGTAAAATTGAAGAAAAGCTTAGGTAATAAATTAAAAAATTATTATTAAATTAAATTTTTTTTATTTAATTGTTTCCATTGAGCAAATTAAGAGAGAGAGAACAAAATTAAAGATACAAATTTTTCTTCACATTTTCTTCACAAGTTGTCGCAAGTTGTAATTGAAGTAACATCATATTTACATAGACCCATCAATTTTATTATCGACAAGTTGTGATTAAAGTAACATCACATTTACATATATCCATCAATTTTATTATACAGCAATTATATTAAACATGTTAACAATTATTAAGAAAAGTTCTTTTTTTTTCTTCTTTTTTTTTTTTTTTTGTATTCTTAGATTCATTGGTTAAAAAAAATACTTCAACGGTGTTATATATGTTCTGTTAACATTACTATTATATCAAAATTAGTTCTACTATGTTATTGTAAATTCCTGGTTTGCTTAATAAATATTTTATTTTCGTCAAATAAAAAAATTAGTCGCTGTCAAACTAAATTTTCTTCTGTGTGAGATTTTTTGAAAGTTGCAATGGGTAAAAACTAATAAAGCAAGCTGACATCTTCTCATTCAACTTGCAAAGGCTGCCTCCTTCATCATAATTTCATTTCCCTCCACCTGACAGTACTCGAATTAGTAGTAGAAAATCAAAAGAAAAGAAACCAACATGTGGTTGTTTGCCTTTTGAGAAATGAAATCCGAATGAAATTTAAATGCGGATTTTAATTCTAAAGTGGATTCCCTTTTTGTGGGTCACTTGTGAGTGACTGGTTGTGTTTCAATCTTTTAAGTTTGGAAATTTTTACCACTTTTTTTTTTAAAATTTCTTTTTACTTGAATGATCAGGAGATAATTAGGTGAATTTGCTTACAGAATGATTTTGTTGTGAAATAGCTGTAAATTGTGAATTGTGGGTTGCAGATTTGTTGTGGATTGTGATTTGCAAGAATGAAAGATGTGCAACTTTGTGAGCATTTTTGTTATTTCTTTTTTAATAAACCAAACTTATGAATTTTTTTAGTTAAAAGACTATTGGACATATAATAAGATAATTAATATCACTTTTATTTGTTTTGTAAACATTTGGGAAGTCAATTATAATTTTGGACATTTTTGAAAGAAAAAATAAAAATAATTCTAAAGTCAAAACTGATGATATATACATCATTGCCAACTTCTAGTGTAAATATCCCACTTTCTAAAAATAATTCTAAAGTCAAAATTTTCTCCAAGTTTCTAAAAACCCTCAAACGAAATTTCGAAAATAGAAATCGATGAAATCAATATTAGCTCTTTGGTATTTTGTTAATATTGAAATAGATGTTAATTTAAATTTTATAAACTTTTTTTTTTTAATTTTTTTTTTATTTTTATGATTTGGCCCTTATCAAGTTCAGATCTTGGGTTCGTGTACACCAAGTAATTATATGGAGGAATTCCTTGGGATTGGTCCCAAGATGTTAGCTAGAGACTTTGAACCTAGGACTCTTAAAAATCACTAAGTCAACCCATTTGAAATGTGTTTCACAAACTATTTTAAGCAATAAAACTATGGTTTACACATTTTTAGCAAAAAATTATAGCTTCCACATGCTTAATCAATGAGAGGAAAAATATCATTATTCTATAAAACCATTGGGGAGGGGCAGTTTGTTTAATAAATACATGTGTGTTCCAGTAGGAGATTATTTATATTTGTGCATACACTAGGAGCTTATTTCCATTAAACTTTTTTGTATGCACAAATATTGATAAAAAGTAAAAAGTGGAGATGTGAGGAAAAAAAAAAATGGTACTACTGTGGACCTGTGATTAGCGACCCCCCTCCCAGAAGAAAAAAAAAGTGTGGACATGTCTTAGAAAATTAAAGTCCAAGAATGAAGACAATTCGACCTACCAACTATATATTATTATGCATTCAAGTTCATGACGTTGAAAAACAAAGACAGAATCACTGATATTTTTTTCTCTCTTTTAATATTATAATACCTATAGACAAATTTTAGCTATCATATTTTCTCATTTGTCCACTTACCAAGGTAATAATCAAGAACTTCGTAACTTTTTTTTTTTTTTTTGATAAAAAGAACTTTGTAACTCAATAACATTATTTTTTATTCGTTATGTGGAAAATTAGAGTTCAATTCCTCTTCTCTCAACTATCAAATTATCAAAAAAAAAATTATTAACTAATGGCAATTTTTGTTTACTCTTTTTTTTTTTTTTTTAATTCAAAAATAAATATCTTTTCTATTTTTTTTGGTCAAACTTAATAACATATTTGAATTTATAAAGATAAGAATATATATTTCATTTCTGTTCTCCTTACAAACAACAAAAGAAATATATATTATTTTCTTTATTTCCTTCTTTTCCTCCCTTGCTCCCTATATGTTATATGCTATATGCATACACTTTGTAGGAAAATATTTTCCTTTGCTTATCTTATTTTTTCTTTTACTTTTTCTTTCTCCTTCTCTCTCTTTTTAAGTGCATGCAGTACATTCACAAATTTTGGAGGAGAAAATAAATAAAATTTGTTGCTGAATGAAGAAATTAAAATAAAATATGAATTTAATTAAAGAAATCCTAACCTTTAGATATAAGTTTTTCAAGAAAATCTAACTTCTCAAAAGTCTTAAATACTACAAATATTTTTCAGATAAATCAAATACTTTATTCAAATAACTTAACAATATTTATAGTACTCAACTTACAATAGCAACGTAAACAAAAAGACAAAACAACCCACATTGGAAAATGCAAAAACAAGGATCTAACGAGCTAAATTAGGGACTCACATTGACCCATTTGAACCACTTTCCTAAAGATCACTCTTAAAACAGTTAAAGTATACATGAACTCATAATACCAACAACCTAACACTATTGGACATTTGGACCACTAATATTACTCTAGTGGACTCCTAATGTTACTCATCCAGATAATCCTGGTGTATGCATGGGACCCTCAACAACTCTTGCAAGTAACAAAAACACAATGTAAATTATTTCTTGTATTTACCAGAAGTAGTGCCTGTTCTCTTATAGAAAAATAGAAAATTTCTCTCCATACCGGCCTGTTACTTTCATTTCGCAGAGACCAAAAAACCGACCAGGGAACACACCCACATGATGTACAACTAGTCCTCCTTGGGAAGCGTTGAGTTTTATATATTTGAATTTAAGGAAGTGAGAAACAGTCAACAATTTTAAGGATAAAAAATGTCGCACTTTGGTTTTTTCTTAGGCCTCACGATCACACGTGACCGACAAAGTGCACTCGGACTCAAGCCAATTCCACGGTCCAAAGACTTGCTTTATTTTAAAATGCATATGGGTTTAATTACAAAACGAGGGCCAATTGTCCATCACGTGAATTTTTTATTTTTTTATTTTATTCAGAAAAAAACAAAACCAGTTTTTTTTTTTTTTTTTTATTATAACAAAACCAGTTAATTTGAATTGAGATGCATGTAATAATTTGAAAACTATGCTTGGATGATTGAGATTGAAAATTTTCAATGTTTTGTCGCTGTCGTCCAAGCAAAATGTAATTTATTAATTTTTTTACATTTTTTAAATATCTATTTGAATGGTTGACATAAAAAAATTTTAAAAAAATTCCACGATAAATCCAGTATCATTTTCTTCTTATTCTCCCCAATTATGCCTAAATCCAAACTTGCGGTTCTGACTCTAAAAATAAATTGAAGGAGTTATTTTAACCACCTACAATTGGAATACTTTATAAGAATCAATCATACTTCCACACTTAGCGTACATATCTTTAAATCAAATGCAAATTTGGGTCAAAAACTGTTGAAGGGTTTGCCCCTTACTCTAGGTAGTTTTATTGTTGCAGTTGTTTATTATTGTTATTGTAGACTTAAATCCATTGGACCATTTGTTGCAATTTGGAAACTACTATCACCTGTTTTAACTTTTGTACATTAGTTGATTTATTAGTACTACATTAGTTGATTGAAGTAATATCACATTTATATAGACCCATCGATTTTATTATACAGTAATTATATTAAATCATGTTAACAAATATTAAGAAATTTTTTTTTTTTTTTTTTTTTTTTTTTTTTTGTATTCTTAGATTCATTGGTTAAAAAAATACTTCAACGGTGTTATATATGTCCTGTTAACATTACTATTATATCAAAATTAGTTCTACTATGCTATTGTAATTTTTTGGTTTGCTTGATAAATATTTTATTTTCGTAAAAAAAAAAAAAATAGTTGTTGTCAAATTATATTTTCTTCTGCATGAGATTTTTTGAAAGTTGCAATGGGTAACAACTAATAAAGCAAGCTGACATTTTCTCCTGCAACCTACAAAGGCTGCCTCCTTCTTCATAATTTCATTTTCCTCCACCTGTACTTGAATTAGTAGTAGAAAATCAAAAGAAAAGCAACCATGTGGTTGTTTGCCTTTTGAGAAATGAAATTTAAATGCGGATTTAATTCTAACGTGGATTCCATTTTTGTGGGCCACTTGTGAGTGACTGATTGTGTTTTAATCTTTTAAGTTTAGAAATTTTTACCACTTTTTTTTTTTTTTTTTTAATTTCTTTTTGCTTGAATGATAGGGGATAATTTGGTGAATTTGCTTTACAGGATGATTTTGTTATGAAATTGCTATAAATTGTGAATTGTGGGTTGCAGATTTGTTGTGGATTGTGATTTGCAAGAATAAAGGATGTGCAACTTTGTGAATTTATTGGGGGTTGTGATATTGTGAAAAAAAAAAAAAATCGTTTTGTCAAATTGGTTTAATTTGTTTCAAATTTAAAAAAGAAAAAACATATTTAGGAAAAAAATTTCAAAACCAATTTTTTTATCCATTTTGAAAGCATATTTATAAAATGGTAACCAAATAATACTGTTGATGTATTTTTTATAGTAGTTAACAATACACTAATTCTATGATAAACAAAATTTATCAAATTGTCCTTCAATTGGCTAAAAAAAAAAAATCAAAATTAACAATACACTAATTCTATGATAAACTCGATATAAAACGTGATAATTGATGTATTTTTTATAACATTTAAGTTGATATTTTTTTATTTATTCTTGTTTGAAATTGATATCATTAACGATATTATTTTATTATTTATAATTAAATATAAATTTATTATTCATAATTAGATATAAATTTATAAAATATTTTGTAAAAATAAGTGTTCTTCAAAACTTATTGTTGGGAAAATCATGATAATATGGTATCAAAATTTTTTAACCGTATTTCATATTCACGAGTAATAAAATAAGTTCATCGAATTAGCCCTTATCTATAAAGCAAAAAAAAAAAAAAGAAAGTAGTAAAACTTAAACGATTGAAGGACAATCATTCAATCAAAAGTGGCCGACAAAAACCAAAGCCATGCACGTTTGAAATAAATCGCCATTTGAATTTCATTTCTCAAAAAGCAAACAGCCAAGCCACCTTTTGAAACAGCTAAGAAAAAACGCTGCACTTTCCTCTCTTCTCATTGACCTCTGTTCGTCTAACTTTTCCTTTGCAACACAGTCACCACTTCCACTAAGGCAAAACCAACATTCTCATTCAACAAAGTTACAACAATCGTAACTGTAATATACGAAAAATAAAAATAAAATAAAATAAAATAAAACAAAATAGAATAATTGTAATTAGGTTTAGATTTTATTAAAGAATAAATAATAATTATATTTTCCTAATATAATCCCATCAAACCCTAAACACCCTAAGGGATATATAAACCTATGTTCCTCTTTGTTAGTGGAAACCCTAAAGCCTCTTTCTCTCTCCCCCTTACACGTTGAAAGCACTTCACTTAAGTTGGCAGCCGAAACCTCCAATACTAGGACAAAAGTGTCGGTTAGCTGTAGAGAGAACAAGTTTCATTTGGTCATACAGGTAAGCCAAGTACACCTTCTATAACAATCTAACCAAATAATGAGTTCTATTACGTTATCTTATATGTTAGAATTTCTGCATGTTTTGCTTTAGAATAGGTGCAGTTGATATGATAGCATAGGTGCACGTTTTGCTTTAGAATAGCTGCACTTAATATAATAGCATAGATGGTTATAATATCAAGTAATGTTAGATTGATTGTTAGAGATATTACACTGGGCAGGGAGTTTTACACATGATTATAGACGTGAGGATTTTATACTTTATAATTACATATATTTAGTTGGAAGCTATTGACGTTATTTGTAGGTGAGGGATTTTTACGGTTTATTGAATACAACAGAATGGCTATTTGGTTTATCATAAATATTATGATTGATTTAAATTTATCTTAGGTTTAATTTATGAACCTTACAAGTTAGTAATAGATAAAAATAAATATTTAGAACTTCAGGTAATAGTATTTCTTGGGTTACCTAATGGTGTAGGTTTGGAATTATTTAGGCAAAAATACACTTTTGGTCCTTATATTTAAGGGGTATTTTCAATTTGGTCCTTATCATATAAAAGCATTCAATTGGGTCCCTGTGTTTTTAAACCGTTATCAATTTTACCCTTTGAGTCAATTCCGTTAAAAATTGCTTATGTGGCAAATGGAAATTGATTACTTGACAAACTGTGTCAGTTAAAAATAATAAAAAAATAATTTAATTAAATTCTTATTATTTTTTTTCTTTTCTCTTTTTTTTTTTTTTTTTTTTTCTCTTTTTCTTTTTTTTCTTTCTCTTTTATTTTTTCTTTTCTCTCTCCTCTGTTCTTATTCCTCCCCAATTTTTTCTTCTTCTTTTTCTTAATCTTCATTCTTTTAATTACTGAACCCAGATTCCTCCCCACATATTCAACATCACTAACCCAGATTCCACAATTTTTGGCCAACCAAACAAGTTCTCAACAAAACAATTGGAAACCAAACACTACACAGAGATCAAACCAAAAATCCAAACCCTTAATTTTCCCTCATTTAATCCGGAACCAAACAAAAATCAAACCAATTTGCTTGTTGAGAAGAAAATATTTTAGAAACCCAATTTTATCATTTCAAAATCAAACCGGAGAGCTTCCTTTGAGGAACCCCCGGACCGGTCTTGAGCCACCAGATTTGATGGACCGGCTTGAGCCACCAGATCTGCGTGAGCAGGTCCTGCTCCATGAAGAGAGTGCCAGCCAGGGGCTTGGATCTGGCCGATCAGCTCCGTCGGTTCCTGGTGGAGCTCAATCGGCTTGAGCTCGCTTCACGGCTGGCGCTTGGATCTGGCCTATCAGCTCCGTCGGTTCCTGGTGAAGCTCAATCGGCTTAAGCTCGCTTCACGGCTGGCGCTTGGATCCGGCCGATCAGCTCCGTCGGTTCCTAGTGGAGCTCAACCGGCTTGAGCTCGCTTCACAGCTCGTCTTCGTCATCAAGCTCACGGGTCCACGCCTCCACAGATCCAGATCCAGATCCGAGCCGTTGAAACACCTCTCCCCGTCCCCTTTGTGGGTCCTTTCCTCCTCCTCGTGAGGTTATACTGCTGCCCCGTGTCTGGGTATCCTCTCCACCCCGCTTGCAGAAGATGAAGAAAAAGAAGAAGAAGAAATTGGGGAGGAATAAGAACAGAGGAGAGAGAAGAAAAAATAAAAGAGAAAGGGAAAAAAGAAAAAGAGAAAAAAAAAGAGAAAAGAGAAAATAATAATAAGAATTTAATTAAATTATTTTTTTATTATTTTTAACTGACACAGTTTGCCACGTAATCAATTTCCGTTTGCCACATAAGCAATTTTTAACGGAATTGACTCCAAGGGTAAAATTGATAACGGTTTAAAAACATAGGGACCCAATTGAATGCTTTTATATGATAAGGACCAAATTGAAAACACCCCCTAAATATAAGGACCAAAAGTGTATTTTTGCCAATTATTTATGTCCTTATTAAAATATTATGTTTCTTTGACTTAGACTCCGAGGATCTTGTTGGCGAAACTAGTGCAGAGTGATATTTTCTTATTGGTTTGTGCATTGAGGTAAGTGGGACTTTACACATTACTCTCCTTACGTTCCCCATAATTATTGTCAAACCCATTGGATTCTTTGTCTTGATAAATTTATATTTTCTTGAGTGCTTTTAGTCCATTGAGATC
>BKZX01027687.1:0-26994 GCA_014362285.1 Fagus crenata
CAATAACTGATGATAACATAAAAGACATGCTGAAAGGATGATATGATCATTGGCTTATCATAGGTTTTTCTAGTAGTATTGGGACTATATCAATGGCTATCATCCAAGTACTTGACACTTATAACTGAAGAATGAATCAAGGCTTTTGGTTGATGCATTTCATAAGAAGTGCAATTGGTCATTTGTAGATTCCAACAACTATTGCAAGTGTACTCTTAACTGATAAATTAGGAAGACGACCACTTTTAATGGTAAGGATGGCAAAGGATACATTTTTAAGGTGATAATTTACTTTATCAATTAGTTGATAATAAAGTTACATGTTCTTGTAGGTATCTGTTGCTGGAATGTGCTTGAGCTGCTTCCTTGTAGGCTTGTCATTTTTGTTTCAGGTTTCCTCCAAATCTAAATTTGGATTATCCTCATTTTTCTGCTCTTTTTATTGTTATTAGTAAAAGAATCATCCTTGAAAAGGTAAGTTTGTTATGAGCAGGACCTCCACAAGTGGAAGGAGCTCACTCCCATTTTGGTGTATATTGGCAAAATGGTATACACAATGACTCCCCTTCTTCTCTATGTCTCAAATTCTGTATCTTTTCCTTATATGCTTAAAATCCCATTTAAAATATGGCAATCTAAAGAGGTTGAAGTTTCCCCTATTCTTATTTTCAACATTTATAAGATTGTCTTACATTCTACAGTATTCTAAGACTTGAAACCCTTTTATTGACTTTGCTTGTGGCCAAAATCACTGACATAGCATATATTCAATCTCTTATGCTTTTTGAGTTTAACTATGGCTATAACATTGGCATGACAAAGTATGCAATTTCTTGTGTTTCTTTTCCCTGGTACCATAACTTGATTCTTAACGGGAAAAAGGACTTAACGCCTTCCAATCATCAAATATTTCCATTAATTTTATGCCAAGATGTTAGGAAGAGATCAAATTAAGTGACTAATTTGTTTACTATTTGATAGGGATATTGTGTAGCTTACTCAATAGGCATGGCAGGATTAGCATGGGTCATAGTGTCAGAGGTATGTAACTTTTCTTGTTAGTAACAAGAAGGTTTTCATACCAGTTTGCATAACAAGAAGGTTTTTTACTTTTTAAACTTAGATTGAAGGATCGGATTTGCTTTACAGGTATTTCCAATGAACGTAAAGGATCAGCTAGAAGCCTAGTATCTCTAGTAAACTGGTCATGTTCTTGGATTGTAACATACAGTTTCAATTTTATGATGGAATGGAGCTCAACAGGTAACTCTTTTAGGCATATTCTTTGTGCCCTAATATTCTATTCTTCTTGCTTATACTTAAAAAGAATTTTTTGCTGAACCGCTTCAGGAATATTTTTCATATACATGGGCATATGCGGTTTAGCTGTTTTATTTGTTTTAGAGCTAGTACCAGAAACAAAGGGGCGAGTGCTAGAAGAAATACAAGCATCAATTACCCATTTTCCCCAATAAGATGGACTTTCCATTTTATATATTAAGGGAACATGTACATCTATCATAAATAAAGTGTTAGCTTTGTATTTTGTGTTCACTCAAATGATTGATGGGCTTCAATTTTATACTAGGAGGTGTGTTGGGCCTATATGGGCTTAGTTATGCTATGGGTTTGGAGGTCCAAGGGTCGGCAGGGCCCTGAAGAGGAATAGAGTTTCCTTTCGGCATTAGTACAATTGTTAGGATTTTCAGAACTTGAAAATTTATATTTCTCTTGTACAAAAATCCTACTTTAGGTAACAAAAAACAGAATTCTATGCGGTCATTGGTTGAGTTCTCAGCTCGGTGGACATAGAACCATGTATAGTCTTATGTCCTCACATTTCTATGTGTGCTTGTTGTTTAATTCATCTCTAATATTCTACTTGGGATACTTTCTTTGGTAGTGAGGAAGTCTTGAGTTAATCTTTAAGTGAAAAGGTCCAAGAAAAGAGCACTTGTATGTTGTAATGTCTCTTGCAAAATCGTTAGGAAAGACATACTAAAGAAATTCCTTTATGAAATATTTTATCTTATCTTATATTACTCACAAACCCGTGCGATGCATAGGAAGATTTTGCATAAATGTATAATACATTATGTTTGACCCAAACTAAAACAAATAAACTTCATTTCTATAGGCTTTTAATCTTCATTATTACGTCAACGGATTTTATAAGCATTAAAAGACTGCAATAAGCTTAGCATTTGCTGCATTGACCTTTTCCAGTGTCAATCTTCCTCTCATGCATCTGCAGTTACGTACATATGTAGTATTAAATAAGTTAAAGTTCCTTCAAAATGTTTAGAGGGCTACTACTATTCGTGTATTGATGTTCTTGCAGTGACCCTTATATTTCAATATGTAGTTGTTTCTTTCAAGTAAATTCACTTCCACTGTAAAGGATAAAAGTCTCAAAACATGTATTTATGCAAGCTTTGTCTCGCATATGGCCATACACAAATCACAACAACATCAATCCCTTATGAGATTTTATTTTAGGTAGACCATTCACAAAGTTCCTGATAACAAATGATGAAAGCTTTGGATCGAGCATTTAGTCGAACACTATGAGAGGAATTGAGAACCAAAAGAGGAAAAAAAAAAAAAAATCATAGGATTGAGTACAAAAGAATAAAATTTTTCAAAACTAAAAAACTTAAGGAAAAATAAAAATAGATTTTTTTATTTGTATCATAATTTAGGAAAATCCTTGTAGTCATCCTAAAGAGAGATAGAAAGAAAAAGAGAAAGTACCCATGAAAGAGGCTTGATACTAGATTGGATGAAATAAACTCATAAAGACTGCTACCACTACAATTTCATTTCTTTAGATGATGCACTAAATCTATCACTACAAACAGATCCCAAAGAATCACAAAAAAATAATAATAAAAACCAACTCAGCATTAAACAATTCTTCAAACAAAACCAATCATGTAGTCTAAACCCAAAAACTTCAAAGGAACTTGAATCAACAACTGTGGAAAAAGACACCCACCCCTCCCATTCCCTCTCTATAATTCATCTTAAGCACCTTCCTCCTAAAAACATATCCCCCAAATGCCTGATTAAAAATTCCCAAACTATAAGCTCAACTAATTAATATTTATACATATAGAATGCATCACATAGTTTAAGATGATTTGGCAGAGCAACACAATCCTCTAATTAATAACAAATCCAAGTCTATATTATAGTCAAAAAGGTTACTAAAAGATCATTCTTTTGAAAATGCAGAGTACAGACAACAAAATAGAACTAAACCAAAATGCTTTACAAACAAAAAGATTCGTTTGGTGTTGTATTTCCAATTTCATGAGCCAACATCATATATACTCAATTTCTTTTTGAGAGGGGGGAGGGGGAGGGGGAATGGTTAAAACTAAATGTAACAGCATACGTATTTTGTATTGTGTACCTAATTAATATTTCTGTTATTTTGTAGACATTCTATTATTTCACTATAGTGGAAGTTCTTCCGGCTAATCATGATTTTCCATGGCGATCTCTCATATAATGGACATATGTCTAGCATGGATAAAGAAGCAAAATTTTCACAAACAAAGAGTTCAGGTGTATATTTACATAATTAATCAGTTGATGTCTCGCGCAATGCATGTGTACGTTATAGGTTCATTTTTAAGAAAATATTTTTATGGCTCATGTGTAATACTCATTGTTTTCATCAAAAAAAAAAAAGTGTAATACTCATTGTGTGTTATAATATTTGAGAAATTAATTCCAATTATATTACGTGTCTTTGAAAACAGAGGAAATGTAAATTGTTAAATAGATTTTGCAACATTTTGTTTGCTTTTGTTTCAATTTGTTATCAACGTAACTTATTTAAGAAAACATGCAATAAAGAAAATAATTGAAATTAATTTTTCAAATATTATTACACATAATGAGTATTATATATGGCCATAAAAATCATTTCTTATTAAAATTTTCAAAATACGTACACGCGCATTGAGCATGACGTTGGCAAGAAAAGTCAATTATATGAGAGGCAGCAGCGACAATATGAGCTTACCACTTAAATCGAGTGGTTCTGTATCTTTTGCTAAAGTATATGCTTTTTCTATCTTCACAAGATTCCAATCATTGAATCGGCAATCAAAGTCACCAATAATATATATTCATCTCTTTGCCGAAGTCATCCTCCTTACAAAACCATCGTTCCCATCTTACCTACAATTGTCTTAAGAATTAAGAGTGACCATTTAGTGTTCATTCCCTTACCAGTGTGAGAAATGGCGGACGGAGTTCTGTTTGAAATTGCTGGAGGAATCATTGCCCAATTGGGTGACTCAGCTCTACAAGAGATTGGACTTCTCTGGGGTGTCAAAGACGAGCTTGAAAAACTCAAAAACACTGTTACCGCAATCCAAGCTGTGCTTCTGGATGCAGAGGAGAAGCAAGCTCTGAACCATGCAATCAAGAATTGGTTGGGAAGGTTGAAAGAAGTAGTTTTTGAAGCAGACGACTTGCTGGATGACTTCTCCACTGAAGCTTTACGATGTGGAGCAATGACTCAGAATAAGAAAGCGAAAAAGGTACGCATCTTCTTTTCCAAATCCAACCAGCTTGCATATGGTCTTAAAATGGGTCATAAGATTAAGGCAATAAGGGAGAAGCTAGATGCCATTGAAGCTGATAACAAGCAATTCGGCTTAGTTGGACGTCTTAATGAGACACAAGTTAAGACTAGGCCAAGGCAGGAGGCTCATTTTTTTGAGCATGCTAAAGCTATAATAGGGAGAGAGAATGAACAAGAGGAGATTATAAAACTTATATTGAATTCTGACGTTGAAGATAATGTTGCAGTCCTTCCGATTTTTGGAATCGGAGGGATGGGAAAGACCACATTAGCTCGGCTCGTGTTCAATGATGAAAAGATCGAAAATCATTTTGAGGTAAAATTGTGGGTTTGTGTCTCTGTTGACTTTGATGAAAAATTAATTGTTGAGAAAATCCTAGAATTCGCAAAATCTAAGAAACCGGAAAATCTTGATATGAATAACTTGATAAAGGATCTTCATAAAGAAATCGAAGGAAAGAGATACTTTCTTGTGTTGGATGATGTATGGAATGATGATCCTGCAAAATGGCGTAGCTTAAAAACACTTCTAATGAGTGGTGCAAGAGGTAGTACAATTTTAGTGACTACGCGTCAAGAGAAAGTTGCTAAGATTGTACACACTATTGAACCATAGTCTTTAGGGTGTTTAGATGAACACAAATCTTGGTCTTTATTTAAGAAAATGGCATTTGAAAAAGGACAAGAGCCGGAGAATCCAAGTTTCAGCTTGATTGGAAAGGAAATTCTTGAGAAGTGTAGAGGAATCCCTCTTGTCATAAATAGTATAGGAGGGCTATTGTATTCTAGAAATTTAGAAGAAGATTGGTTGTCCTTTAAGAATAATGAACTCGCAAAAGTCGCAAAAGAAACAAATATAATACCAACACTTAAGTTAAGTTATGATCATCTTCCATCACATTTGAAGCAATGTTTTGCGTACTGCAGTTTATTTCCAAAGGATTATGAGATTTACGAACAAACATTGATCAAACTATGGATGGCACAAGGATTCATTAGATCAAGTCCAAAACAAATCCCAGAAGATATTGGGCATGAATATTTTATGGAATTACATTGGAGATCATTTTTCCAAAAAGATGTACAAAATGAGTTGAGAGAGATGTATGTTGGCAAAAAATATAAAATGCATGATCTTGCAACATCAGTAGCAGGAATGGAGAATGCCCTTTATTTAAAAGCAGGAGACATTAATGAAAATCAAAATACTCATCACATATCACTTGGCTTTACTTTGGATTCGTCATTCCAAGATCCAACACCATTTTTTAAAGCAAGTAGGACAAGAACATTTCTACTGCCAAGTCAACCAAAGTATGGGAACATTGGATATAGACAGGATGAGTCGACTTTTGATGCAATTTTTTCAAGTTTGAAGTTCCTACGCCTATTGGATTTGCATAACATGGGCATTCAAACAGTTCCAAGTTCTATCAGCAAGTTGAAGCATTTAAGGTATCTTGATCTCTCTCGTAATAGAAAAATCAAGATGCTTCCTAATTCCATCACCACGTTGCAGAATTTACAAACACTTAAACTCTCAGGTTGTAATAGAATTAAAGAATTGCCCATTGATATTACCAAATTAGTCAATCTCAGGTATCTTGAGCTCGATTCTTGTTACGGTTTGACTCATATGCCACGTGGTTTGGGGAAATTGACTAATCTTCGGGAATTATCATTGTTTGTGATGAGCGATGATTCTGATTCCGTTTCTCGACATCATGGGAAATTGAAGGAACTTTCCAGATTAAATGACCTAAGAGGAGGGCTAAAGATTAGAAATCTGAGGCATGGAAAAGATGCTGCATTAGAATTAAAGGATGCAAATTTGAAAGTGAAACAGTATCTTCAATTCTTATCATTAGAATGGAAAGAAGAAGACGTCAATGATGCAGATGTCGTTTATGATGAAAAGTCACTCGAATGCTTGCAGCCACATCCAAATCTTAAAGAGTTGCTTATCTTTGGGTTTCAAGGAGTGAGATTTCCAAGTTGGTTTTCGTCTCTCACAAATCTTAAATTTTTTCGGTTGGCCAAATGTAGGAAATTTCAACATCTACCACCGATTGATTGTTTTCCTTCTCTAGAAGGGATGGATTTGAACTACTTGGATTCCCTTGAGTATGTTAACAGTGAGAATTTGTCTGATTCTCCAATCCTTCAATCCCTAAAGGTACTGATTATTCGTTGTTGCCGTAACTTAAAAGGGTGGTGGAGGGAGGATTCTATTAGGGAAGCAAAGAATGATTTTGTTCCTTCATTTTCATGTCTTTCACGTTTACTCATTTGGGATTGTCCCCAACTGACTTCCATGCCTTTATTCCCAAATCTCGAAGAGCTAGTCCTAAAGAACTCTAGTCTGAAGATGACGAATACAACAATGATGAGGATGATGAATATGACACCTCCAGAGATCGTAACATCAACAACAGAAATAGCATCAACTTCTTCTTCTTCTTCACTTGCCACCTCCTCCTTCACCCCTCTCTCAAAACTAAAGAGACTCAGTTTGAACGGAATGGTGGAACCTTTGCCAGAGGAATTGCTGCGAAACTTCACTTCTATCAATCTTCTTGATATACATAACAGTCGTTGTCCTCTCACTCAAGTTTTGCGGCATCTCACTACACTTAAGTCACTGTGCATTAGTGATTTTGATGGGGATGAGATGGAATGGCAAGCCCTTAATAGCCTCAGCAATCTAGGGTTCTTTAACTTTCCAGAAGTGTCTCTTCCAGTGGGGCTTCAACATGTCACCTCTCTAAAATCACTTGATATTATGGACTGTCCAAGTTTGATAACGATACCGGAGTGGATCTGCAACCTCACATTTCTTCAGAAACTTGAAATATGGAAATGCCCCAATTTGACATCATTGCCGGAAGGTATTCGTGCCCTTACCTCTCTGCAAACACTAACAATTGGAAAATGTCCCATCTTATTGCAAAGATGCAAGAGGGAAACCGGTGAGGATTGGTCTAAGATTGCTCACATCCCAAACTTGAAAGTGGATTCAGGTATGTAGATCACAAATTTATCTTAGTCCTGGATAGAATATCAACCACCAAATTTCTTCTTTTTCTTCACCTTCTTTACTGTTCTTGCTAAAATTTTCCTGGTTATTGAATTTCATCATTCAAATCAGATGAAACACAGGAGGAACCTGACAGCAAAAAGACTTGGCGCTTAACTAAGATTTTTGGGCACTGCAATTGTTCAACTAGTCAACAACTCAATGGTAATTATATTGGAGTAGTTTCTTGTTTTGTTTTTATCTCCTCATAGATTTTTCATTCCTTGCATGATTTCTTCAATCTGTTTCTTCATTCTAATAAATTATATTTTTACCTTTTTTTTCTTTTATTTATTTACAGATTAAGAATATTTTGCATCAATGCCTTGAGCTATTACCTCCATTTTTCATAGATAGCCACATTGCTTACATAACAAGTGCTTTTGAGAGTTTGGCTTATTCAAATTTTTGCAGCAACAATGGTAATCATCTTATTTTTTTTCTCTTTTTCAGTTTAGATTTCATACACAGAATTGAATGTCATTTTCTTTTTGACTAATTTGACACCGTAGTTTATTTGGTTGCTTTAATCAATTATCAGGGAAATATTTGGCACTCTGGGTGGTGAGAAATTCTATGGGTATTAAACAGAGTGAAATCATGCTTTCAAAGATTTTGGCTTGCAGTTCTGGTTGGGGTTCTTATCTGGAAACTACAATAAGAAATTAGGCTTGCATGCAGGATAGTAGAACTTAAAACCTAAAGGATCTAAGATTTGCAGCAACAATGATTGAGATTGACCTTTACGCTTCTAAAAGGTAATCTTTTCCCACATTCAACAAATTCTTTTGCAGCAACTTGAGTGGACATACACTATCAATGTGATTGTAGCATATGAGTTTTTAAGTCTACAAACTGAGTTAACAAGAATCTCCAAGAATTGTGCATAATACATTTTTTTTTTTTACAATTAATGTTGTGGTTTTCCTTTTTGTTGTGAACAAAAGCAACTTGAAACATAATTTGTAAACTTCATTTGTGTAAATATTTTTCTAAACAAAATTAAAATGTCAGGAAACAGGTTAAGATTTGCCTATGGGTATACATAAGTCACATTCAAGTAACTGTAACTAATTTTTGAAGGATTTTACACCTCATTGCATCAACAAGTTCATGCACATCCCTTCAATCTCAATCCATTATAAATTAAACAAAACCTATATTTGTTGTGGTTGCTTCCTCATGGTTTTTGTTTAATGGTTTTCAACTTTAGTCGGTCCATCATTTTTTTTTTTTTTTTTTTTTTACAGTGTAAGCATGCAATTACTTAAACAGACAAACTTACAGAGTTACCATTACTTAAACTTTTCTGGTACTAGAATTATGCAACAATTAGCAGTACATTGAGAGGTGTACATTGAAGGGATTGTTAGAAAAGAACAAAGGGATTGTTAGCAGATTCATAATACAGAGTAGGTCTGTGATATTACATTGGGTTAATCATGTGAATTTTCTTTTTCTCCATTAGGTTTTCAAGTTCTTATTGCCCCTAGCTATTGCTATATGGAAAGTCAAGATGGATATGGACGCATATAATCTGTTCAGTAAAGACATCAACTCCTACTAAAAATTAAAAATATGAGTAAACATGAGTGTTCAATGCAAAAACCTCTGAAGATAAAACATGTGTTTATTTTGGCTTGACAACTTGAAATGCAGAGCAAATGAATGATTATCATCATTGACATGAATTTTATGAAATTATATCCTTATATCGTAAACTGAGTTGATGTGGTGGTTTTAAAGTTTGTTTATTACTATTTTTATAAATTTAGACTCATTTTTTTATAGCGAACACCATTATTTTGTGAAGCGATTCTTTCTATTGCCATTCGCAATGGAACCTGATGCCTCATTTTTATCTGTGTGCTTTAGGCTTTGATCATGAATTCATGATCAGTGATCAGCTTTCTTTAATAATTCGTCTTCTAATAATTTTTGCTTTCTCTGCTTTACTTTCACGTACAATATCCTATATCTCCATCACCAAGAGTCCATTTTCTCAATTTTATATGTTTCTTCCTTCACCTGTCAAGACCCTACTTGACAATCAGATTGAAGGTAATTCCATGTATGTTATCGCTGTGTTCTTGTGTAATAAAATCAGTTCTCATTTCAGCTACAACAGAGTGAATGAAGATCCAAGGTGTAAAGTGCTCTTTGGTAGTGTTTCTAATGGAAAATTTCATTGTAATAAAAGTATGATTCTTCAGCAAATGCAAGTAGCCTTGTGAATCCTTCCGTGAAACGTGCGCCCACAATCTAAGAACTTAGTGGTTTAATTGATGCTTTTGTGTATTTTAGTAAATGAGGTTTGCAGTTTATACTTCACCCATTGATAACTATTGATTGATAGAATAGTTTGCAACTTTTGACTATTTCCGGCATTGTATTCATTTTATGCTAATGGGGAAATTTGGGAGGAACCGAAGTATAAAATCTTAACTAACTTTTGATTGACAGAATGATGCCAGGTGGAAATGGTCCAGAATGGCCAAAGACTGCTTACATCCCAAGGGCTGAAATGGATTTTACACTCCACTGTTTCTATAGGTTCTCACAACCATTCTTTATCTGTAATTAAATCAGTTTTAATTAACTCAGTTTTTCAGAAATATTGAGTTACTCAGTTATTTAATTCTCTATGTGGAAACCAGTGGGAACATCTAATATCATCTCTGATCCAGTGATAATAGTCATAATTAAGTTTGAACAAGTATTTTTGAGTTTCGAACTTTCTCATATCAGATGACTAAAGCCACCAATATCATCTCAAAGAGCTGTGAAATTGCAACCGATGGAGAAGGGCTTGTGTTTTTCTACAAATGAATGGCAAATAAATGTGAGGTGGATACTAATTAAATAACTTTATCCACTTTTTGCTTCTTTATAGATGACTGATTCTATATAACATAGAACATGTTTCATGCTTGCCTTTTATGTCAGGCATTTTGGGAAACCTTTGGATCAGATATTCAAGCAGATATGAAGTTGGTAGCTACAACCTGATGATGCAACATATTGTTAAGGAGGTGATGTATTCTCTTGCTTTATGATGTCTCTAAAACCATATCAATATAGAGTTGGAAAATGAAAGTGAGGTGACATGTTGTGCTTGGTGTTAATAAAAGTTATATCAATGATGGGGCCATATGAAAGTAATGTTTTAATCACAATTTACCACAACAACAATGGTGAAAAAGATTATAAAAATAAAGGGAATTCCTCTTGCTTGCGGCTGCTCACCCTTTTCAAGCATCTAATCCAAAAACATGGACAGGTCCAATTATTATATAAATCCATTCGGGTCTTGATCCAATTAGTTGCACTTGTTAATGGAAAATAACAGATGTTATCGGTAGTGAAAAGTGGCATTTATTACTTTTCTCAAATTCTCATGAATGTTATCATCGTATTGTAATGCAGACATTGTGGTTCTATGAGATATTCTGTATAACAGGGTGGCTTGCTATAGCATTTGCAAAGGTTTATCTTCTCCTCCTTTCACTCCCCACAATTTTTTTGAGTTACATGCCTACTGTCTAACTTGTAGTCAAAATATAATTTAAGTAATGGAATTGGAAATCACTGAGGTAACAATGACATTGATAATAACCTTATTTTGAAGTCGCTGCCAACATTTAAATCAAAATGGTTGTATATCAATGAAATCTTTTTGAAAATCATTCTGAAGAAAGTCAGTTGGATCTTTTCTTTTCACACATAAATAGTAAATCAGTTGAATGCTTCCTATAGAATGCTTGGTGGCTCATGGCTGGACCTTGGAAAACTGTCATTGGGATTTGCCAATGGACTTATTGCCAACGTGGTAATTGCAATAAGTTCTTAGTTCACAATTAATTTAGCTATCTATGAAACACATAATAGTGATAGTTATAGTACTCAAAGTTTTGTTTCCAAGACATGTTCCCATATACATTGCAGAAATAACCCCTAAGAACTTTTGGGGAGGATTTACTTCTGTGCACAGCTGATGATATGTTGTGGCTTTTCGCTGATGTATTTCATTGGAAATGTCATTCCTTGGCACATGTCGGCCTTAATTGGTAACTTGTTTTAATCTTTTCATTATCTTTGTCATTTATATGAATAAAATTTCTGTGTCAATCTTTTTTTTTTTTTTTTATCTGAAATTTTCAGGTGCTATTCCATTTATACTAGAACTTCTAGGCCTAATATGCATTCCAGAATCTCCTAGATGGCTGGTGAGTCTAATTCAAAGCTTCTAGTTAAAATGTTATGTTTGCGATGCACCTATTCTATAAATGATAAAGATTAATTGTTCTATTTCTACTGTCATGGCTTTTAAAAAGGATGCTTCTAAAGAGAACATCTTAAAACTTTCATAGCTTATTGTAAGTTTGTAACACATATGGAAAGCTTTTTCTCCTCTATTATAGCATACATAGTAAAGGAAAAGTGAGCATCCATTCAAATGTTCAAACGATGATACAATTGCTTGCAGGCTAAAATTCGTAAAGAGAAAGAGTTTGAAACTTCTCTACAACGCATTAGGGGAAGGAATGCTGATATTTCTCAAGAAGCTACTGACATCAGAGTAAATTCTAACTTCATATTCTTCTGAAAGAAATGCTATTTTACAGCCTTAAGCTGAACATAAATCTCCAGTATCTTATGTTTTAATATATTTAGGTACACAATGAGAAATGAGATTGGATCCTTCGCTTTTGCAGGATTACACAGAAGCACTCAAACAACATTCAAATTCTAGATTGCTGGACTTGTTCCAGAGAGATATGCTCATTCACTTATTGTGAGACCAACTAGAAATGAAAAACAAACAAATATTTTAGTTATTGCACCTTTTCCTTTCAAAACTTGTCTAATCTGTCTACTATACCAATTAAAATGGTTAAGGTTGGAGTTGGGCTGATGTTGTTGGTACAGTTTGGAGGGAGCAATGTCATTACTGGTTATTCAAGCTCTATATTGGACGAAGCTGGTAATTAAATTAAGGGATTTTAGAATTGCTTCAATCGTTGATGATAACATAAAAGACATGCTGAGAGGATGATATGGATCACTGGCTTATGACAGGTTTTTCATGTAAAATTGGGACTATATCAATGGCTATCATCCAGCTACTGGACACTTATAACTGAAGAATGAATGAAGGCTTTTGGTTGATGCATTTCATAAGAAGTGCAAATGTTCATTTGTAGATTCCAGCTAATATTGCAAGTGTACTCTTAACAAATGAATTAGGAAGACGACCACTTTTAATGGTAAGGATGGCAAATGATACATTTTTAAGGTAATAATTTACTTCATCAATTAGTTGATAATGAAGTCAAAATTTCTTGTAGGTATCTGCTGCTGGAATGTGCTTTTGTTAAAGAGCTCTCATTAATTCCAAGACAAAGATAACCACAAAATAAAAGGCATCCAAATTTATGGTTTTGGAGCAAGGAAAACAGAATAGAGAAGACAAGGCACCACCCCATGTCAAGTACAGGTTCCTTCCTTGTAGGCTTGTCATTTTGGTTTCAAGTTTCTCCCAAGTCTAAATTTAGATTATCCTCATTTTTCTACTATCTTTATTGTTATTAGTAAAAGAATCATCCTTGACAAAGGTAAGTTTATTATGAGCAGGACCTTCAAAAGTGGAAGGAGCTCACTCACATTTTGGTGTATATTCACTATATTGGCATAATGGTATACAAAATTACTCCCCTTCTTCTCTATGTCTCAGATTCTGTATCATTTCCTTATATGCTTAAAATCCCTTTTAAAATATGTCAATCTAAAGAGATTTGTGTAACATCCTGCAATATTCTATGACTTGAAGCCCTTTTATTGACTTTGCCTGTGGCCAAAATCACTGGCATAGCAAATATTTTCAATTTCTTGTTTTTTTTTTTTTAGTGTACATAACTGTAATCATTGGCATGGCAAAGTATGCAATTTCTTGTGCTTCATTTTCATGGTACCATAACTTGATTCTTAAAAGGAGAAAGGACATTAACCCCTGCTGATCATTAAATATTCCATTAATTTTTTGCCAAGATGTTAGGAAGTAGTAAATCAAATTACGTGACTAATATTTTTACTACTCGATAGGGATATTGTGTAGCTTACCGTGGGTCATAGTGTCAGAGGAATGTAACTTTTCTTGTAAGCAACAATAAGAAAGAGTCTTTTTTATAAAATTTTCACACCAGTTTGCATAACAAGAAGGTTTTTTACTTTTTAATGTAGATTGAAGGATCCAATTGATTTCTGTTACAGGTATTTCCGATGAACGTAAAGGGTTCAACTGGAAGCCTAGTCTCTTTAGTAAACTGGTCCTGTTCTTGGATTGTAACTTACAGTTTCAATTTTATGATGGAATGGAGCTCAGCAGGTAACTCTCTTAGACATGGTCTTTGTACCCCAATATTCTCATCTTCTTGATTATACTTAAAAAGAATTTTTGGGCTATACCACTTTCAGGAACATTTTTCATATACATGGGCATATGTGGTTCAGCTGTTTTATCTGTTGCAAAGCTAGTACCAGAAACAAAGGGGCGTGTGCTAGAAGAAATACAAGCATCGATTACCCATTTGCACCAATAAGATGGGCTTTCCATTCTATATATCAAGGAAACATGTATATTTACCATAAATAAAGTATGTGTTATAAGGTGTCTTGTATGATTTTATTCACTTAGAGGATTGATGGGCTTCGATTATATACTTGTAGGTGTGTTGGGCCTATATGGGCTTCCCCTTTGATATGCATATAACTTTTAAGGGTATTTTCATTACTTGGAAATGTATATTTATCTTGTACAATAATCCTAAATATGTGTAACAGAAAATATAGAGTTCTGTCAAGAGTCTTGTAATTCAATTGATTGTACACTTCTTGGTGTTCTCCAATAAAAGATATCTTCCCTCAACTATCGAATTATCAAAAAAAAAAAAAAAAATCATTTATAATTCTCGGTGGTGGACAGTAGAGTCAAGAGTTCATAAAGCATTAAAATATAGAGTTCTAGGGTTTTTTAAAAAAAATGAACTTCCTCTAAGCTTTAACTTTTATATATTATATAAAATATAAGATAAGAAAGGATATTTCATAAAGCATTTTTTCAATATTTCTTTCCTAACCATTTTGAAAGAGTTGTTATAACTTACAAGTGCTCTTTTCTTGAACTTTTCCCCTTCCAAATTAACTCCTTCCTCACTACCAAAGAAAGTCTCCAAAGTAGGATTCTTACTACTGTGCAATCACACAGATTCTATAAAGAGAATAGTAAAGATGAATAAACAACAAGCACACACATAAAGATGAGAGAATACAAGCATATACGTAATTCAACAATATGCTTACGTCTATAGAGGAGAGGGAGAACAAATCTATTATACTCAATAATGATTACAAAATACAAACACTTTTAGAGCTTGTTTGGTTTCTTGTTTTAAAAACTGCTTTCTTGATTTAAAAACACAGTGTGGTGCGTCCAACTTTGAAAACTTGTTTGGTTAGGTGTTTTTTAAAAAATTCAATTTAAAAATGGTTACTCATTTTTCGTGTGCAAACACCAAAACTAAAAAACATCTTTTAGATTCCATGGGAGAAATACCATTTATTTGATGACTGTTACATAAACTACGTTATTAATTTATGTATTTTTTAGATTGAACAGATATATTTTAAAACAAAAATAAAAATCTCATACAAATTACAAAGTATTGTGAAATTATTCTATGTAAAATGGATCAAGATCCTCTAGAGTTCTTAGGGTACTCTACCACATAGAGTTCTCTAAATCCTAACCTCTCTTTTTATAATAAATGGTTCAGATTATGCCACGTCATCATTCCACTAGCAAAATCCCTAACATATTGGTTTTTATTTTTTATTACTTAATGTGTTAACACTTATCGATTAACATCAATATTTTAGAGATTTTGTTAGTAGAATGATGACGTGACATAATCTGAACCATTTATTAAAAAAAAAAAAAAAAAAGATTATGATTTAGAAAACTCTATATGGTAGAGTACCCTAGGAACTCTAGAGGATCCTGATCCGTATTCCTCCCATAAATTTGGGTCACGTACATAAAAGCCACATTAACCGGATGATGCTCTAAGCAAAAGCTTAATATGACATTAAAAACAACGTCACTTTGCTTTATCTTGAAGACAACATCCATTTGTTTTTTTTCCATTATTTATGTCTCACACAGTCAAATTAAAATAAGTGTCGAACAATTGTGGGTTCCAATTAGTTTAATTGATAAAGTCTTTTGTTTTGTCATCGCCACAGCCGGCCCATTCATTAAGCCAAACAAGCAAATGCTTGAGGCCTCAAGCAAGAAAAAAAAAATCCCATATAAAAAAGGCACCACATTTAAAATAAAAATTAAATAAAAGGCCTCACAAATCCCACATTACTTAGATGAAGAAGTTATTCTACTATTTTGTATAAATAAAAGCTAATGTTAGAGTCTTCATTACTTAGAATTGCAGTTTTTTCTCCTCCCTTCATGTGTAAATAGAACATCTTTATACACAATATTATAAGAAAGTCTATAATTTCTATAATAGAGCATATTCAAGACTTTCCTTTTTATTAAACTAATTTCAATAAAAGAGATGTAATCTATTCAAAGCTTTTTTGTAAAGGGTCAATTTTTTTAGTAAAAAAAAGAAAAGAAAAAAGCCTCATTTATATTTTTTGCTTTAGGCCCCCAAAATGATTGGGCCAGCCCTGGTCGTCGCATAAGAGACTTGAGTTCAAATTCTATCATATATATATATATATATATAAAATATAAAGTGTCAGACAATTATAAATATGAGTAATCTATACAAAATTGGAAAATGATATTTCCACACCAATATTTTTAAGACTAAAGTCAACTTTTGGCCTCCTAATTTAAATGATGTTTTCATTTTAACCCCCTAACTTCAAAAATTTTCATTTTGACCCCTAACTCTTTTTAACTATTAAATTACACATTCCGTTCATCTCTGTTAAAAACTCTCGTTAAGTGTCTAGTTAGACAGCTAACGTGTTATCTGATGTGGCCAAATTTGAGACGTCATTTAAAAAAAAAAAAATAGATATTAAATAGGATTGTATTGCTGCCTCCCTTTTCTTTTTTTTTTCACTTTAATACCTGCCGCCGATCACCACATCACCACCAACATACTATAATGAAATTTAACCAACAATTCTTTCAGAAAAATAGATTCTTAAACTTATACAAATTAAGAAAGTGTGACAAATAATGGATTCTAGAACACGGACTTTGAGACAATTCCTGAAAATGATAATCATTAATAAACCAAACACCTTTCGTAAATTCATGTGAAGAAATGTGAATTTAAAAATTGAAACAAAATAGTAAAAAAAAAAAAAAACTTAATTTTTTAAAATTGGGTATCAAATTTTGATCCTATAAATATCAACATTAACCAAAACCATATTCAAAAGATAATTCTACAAACAGGTATTGATTGATCATTAATCAAAACCCTAAAAAGAAAAGTGCTTTCAAATATGAATTGGGAATGAAAAAGAAAGAAACACCTGAGTGACGGTTTTGCCATGAGCGTAATGAAGGAGGCCCAAAGAATGAGTCTTTTCGTAGTGTAGCTTATAACGTCCTTCTGGGGTTTTGAAATAGGTCTTGAGCCCCGTGACTGTGCGGTGGCAGATGAAGACGACTTCATTGACATCATCCCGTTTGCGTTGTTCATCATCCTCTTTTTCCTTATGGTAGGAGAAAAGAGGAGCTAAGGAGGTAGGTGCAAACAGGGTGTTCTGTTTGTTGGAATAAAGGGAAAGTGATAAGTTTCTTAGATGGCAATACAAGGATTTGATTTATTCGGTTCCAAAAGAGAAGGATCACTTCACAATAGGTTTACTTATGCTTTTGTGAGTTCCAAGCTCTCTTTGGTTTAATTTGCAAGTTTTGGAGGGAAAGAATCAACTTCATTATAAAGATTCTTTCCTCCTTGACTGCTTTCCCTTTGCTACCATTACTCTTCTTCATTTTCTTCTTCTTTTTCTTATGCCATGTGGCGTGACCTTATTCGATAGCCCATGCCATGTCAGCAAAATATGTATTTATAAAGCTAGGTGGAATCGCAAACAGAATATAATATGTAACCCCCACACCAAAATTCATCTTTGTCACAACTCACTACACAGGGCAGGCATATAGCCCAATCATATTTGTTACACGAATTAGGCTTGAAGACCTAAGAAGCCCAAAAAATTTCTTCATCTTACGTGCCGGGCTTAAAGCCCGTTGCACTCAGCTCAAAGGCCTTTCTCATGCAAAATGGACCATCCAAGGGATTAAGTGGCCTACCCAAGAATTAAATAAGGCCATTTGGGCCATCAACAGAAATTGGGGCTGCAATATTTTTTTGGGTTTGCTTTGTACTATTGGCTATTACTTTATACGTGAGATGTTTCTAATTGATCAAGAGCTGTTCCGAATATTGTAGCCCACCCCAATACAAAGAAAGAATGTGGTGTGGTTGAAACATGATTGATGTTTCCGACAGAATGTGACTGTAGCAGACTGATCGCATTATCACAAAATAAAAAAAAAAGATTTAATCGCACGGTTTCATTCCTTTATCCAGCTCACCAATCTTCACCTCTATGGAACGAGACTTAATACATTTTTCCTCACAAACTTTTTCTCCGCTTTTAGTCTTTTACTATTGTGGCATTCTGACACTTGTTTCACACTTCTCTTCCTCTTCAATCCCTCAATCGACATTGCCGACACATTCCAATTTCAGTATCTGAACTTCTTCCTCAATCTATCTCCCTTTTCTATATCTCAAGTTCTCAACCCTTTAGTTTCCTCAACTAAACACTTAACGGATGACTTTTAACAAAGATAAACCAAATATGTAATTTGATAGTTAAAAAAAGTTAAGGGGTCAAAATGAAAATTTTTTAAGTTAGGAGACCAAAATGAAAACACCCCTTAAGTTAAAAGGCCAAAAATTGACTTTAGTCTTTATATTTCCACATTATCATAGGAAATTGTACTTTTAAGAGTCCAAATTGCCCTTATGGACTTAACATTGATCATTTGCATACTTTCATACATAAGAGCTATTTAGGCTTTTAAAAGTACAATTTCCTATGTTGGTGTGGAAATATCACTCCCCACAAATTTTTGCACATTATTTTTTCACAATTGTTGATATAATAAGTTGTAATTAAAGTAACAACAATTTTCATGGGTTCATTACTCATATCATTTTTATTAACACCAATCATACTATGTCATCTCAACAATTATAAAATTGATTATGAATTTTTTAGATAATATTATGCTCATCAAGACCACTCTTCCTCCATTCTGCCTCTCTCCAATAGTTTAAGTTTTTTTTTTTTTTAATTGTTATGTATTTCTTTTTTCTTTTTTTTCTTTTTCTGAGAAAAAGTGGGAGAATAATATAAAATTTAAATTTCTTGAACCTTAAGAGTTGAGAATTGTGATTGTGTATATAAAGAGAAATTATTCAATGCACGAGGAGAGCTACATTATATAGTGTAGTGGCTCCCCCACTCAATAAAAATACATTTAAAAAAATTATTAAGTCAAATCTTAATCACACCACTAAAAAACCATATTTATTTATTTATTAAGTTAGATCGAATCACGCCATTGTCAATGGTGAAATAATAAGTCTCGAGGCACAACAAATTTCACTAAATATTTCACAATTACAAAGGTGTCAAGTTATGAATAATAGATAATAAATTGATGTTAGTGATGGGCCCAGATGAGAATTGATAAAAAGCTGCCAACTCCACAATTATAAAAAAATGTTTATAAAAACTATTGTGTCTATAACATTACTCAAAATGAAAAGCGAAAATATGTGTACACTTGGAGGAACTCAAGATTATCGAGCATGATGTCATGGGCCGATTGGCGTGCATAGGAGCAGTGGTGTGATTAAGATTTGATTCAATAAATTAAAACACATGAGATTTTTTTATTTGATAAAATAACAAAGCCCATGCATGCGTGCCTTCTTCCCTACTCACTCTTTGTTATGTTTCAGAAAGGAAAACAATAAAAATTACTAGCTAGTATTAAATATTAATGGGAATTTAGTTTGTCAATTTAATCTTCGATCATGACACTCACGAGTATACAAAATATGTCACCATAAGTTGGTTGATGTTGACAAAAACATACCGCCAACTGTTGATGCAATTGCTGCAGGCTGCCTGCAGCTATTCATAAAGAAGAATCCAAACCTGTAATAACGGTCTCAAAGGATTAAAAAAAAAAAAATTTGTTTAAGTAGGTAATTTAGTAAATTTCAAGTGTAGGGTAAAAATACAAATAAATCATTTATTTTAAGAGTTTTTAAAAATAAAAATAAATGGGTCGTAACCCTAGTAATATTAGGATATAAATAGAGTTCTAAACTTTATTTGGATACCAATAGACACTCTTTGACGACAAGAATTTGAAGGATTTCAAGAGGAGACAGATTGAAGAATTCTTGAGGTAAGAAACTTGAATGACTCCTTTAATTTAGATGTAATTACTAGATAGAGAATAAAAAAAAAAATTAGTTGTCGTTCCTTTTAGATAGCCGGATTATCATAATTCATGGGAGGATATTTTTATCAAGATTAATTGTGGTCAGAATTATCCATGATGCAATGACTCTTTTTCTGATTTCAGAATTTCTGCATAACTACGTTTCATATCTACGTTTGATTTTCTAGACCTAGGCGTGGGTACAGGTTTAAAAAAGAAGAAAAGCAAAAGATGGCCACACACCTATTAGACTATTAGTATATTGAAGTGATGAGGAGTTGTGCAAAGTACAAATCCTAGAAATCTTAGGCTTCTGTATATGCTGTATAGTCCTTGAGAGAAGAAACAAAAAAATCAATGTTAGCCCTGCTGCAGAACCGTAGCAATCGGTGAGAAAAAAAGAAAAAAAAAAAAAAAAAAAGAAAAAGAAAAAAAAAGACAGCCAACTTCTAGTCTATTGACGTGAAGTAATGGATTATTGTACAGCCTCTTGTACATTCAGTAAAAGGAAAACAGTAAAAAGGAAAAGAAATAAAATAAAATAAGGTCATATGTAGATTATTGATGTGAAGGCTTAAGGAAGTATGAGTGGCGGCTTCTGTGAGAAATAAAATTGTGAAGGGTTCTTGAATGTACTTATGGAGAGAAGAGATAAAATAAAATAGTAATAGTGAGAATTAATAATATTAGGCTTTAATTTTGTACATTGAGAGTAAATAGCATTGTTTATGTCAATTAATGGATTTTGATCATTGTACAATTGATTTAGGATCGGAATTGTAAATTTTGAAAAGAAGAGATTGAGAGTATTACAAGATCTCTTGCTTGGTAGAGGTAAGTAACGTTTTCTTAACTAGTTATATTTTACTGAAACTTCCCTATTTTATTTATTAAATATTCATTGTATTTCAATACAGATTATTATTTTAATTATTTTAGATGCATTGGTTTAAAGAAAAGAATTAGAGTTTTGTCTTTTTGGAATATTATAATGTATTTGATTTAATTGGTTGATTATTTAGAAAGTTTTGTGTCTTCAACTGGGATCAAGCACTTTTTGAATTTTGTAAAAAGAACCAAACATTGTTTGAACTGTGATTTTATTGAATATGATCTTTTGACATTGACTGAAATAAAATTGAATCTGAAAAGAATCTGAACCATTTGACTATGTTTTGGACCCCGCCAATGGGGGTAAACGTTGGCACAGAAACTAGTTTCTTTTGGGGCTTACCACCCGCCTATGTGTGGTTCTGAGCCTAGTCACGGGGATATAGCGTGACCATAGTCATATTGTCTTATTTAAACATTTGAAATCTAATTGATTGCGTTATTTTAAGTAAATCGAGACTTTTGATGTTTTGAACTTATTGTAATTTATATATAGTTTTCTGTTGCATTGTGTTATAATTCTTAAGTCTATAAGATTTATCCTATGAACATTTATATATTTTATTTGAATAAATGTTTGATCCACCCTTTTCAAACTATAATTATTTACTGAGCCTTCCAGCTCATCCCCCTTTTCTTTCCCATTTTAGATTTTGAAGATTAGCTAGCTCGGACGTTGCTAGGAATTGTGTGAGAAGGACTTCTAGGCATGAATAATATTAGTATTTCTTATTTGTTGATTAAGGACTTTATGATAGACTTTTGTTTGTTAGGATTTGGAATAGTAATGCATGGATGTAATTTACTTGAACTTGAACTTACTGGTTAATATGTTTATTTGAAGATTTTTATATCAAGTGAACTTACAAGTTAATATATTTATTTGGAGATTTTAGACCAAGGATATCATCCTTTTTAGAATTTGTTAGTAAGGCCTGGCACACTTGTAAGGCACGCCTTATGGGTGCGCGGCTGTTGTCACGTGTCGAACTCATGCTTTGGGTTCGGGGCGTTAAAAAACCCATATGGAGTTTTTATGTTGGGTGCACCGCCCTTTTGGTGCCAACCCACATGTGATTAAAGCCTCTAAAAGGCTTGACTTTGAAGCAATGACACTATTCCTATTTCTATTCACGTATGTGAGGCGGCAGGTGCTGCTATATAAGTAGTGTGTGTGTGCGTGCTTATGTATCAGTGAGAGAGAACCTAGCAATGCAGTGTGCGGCACTGGTGAGTAAGAAAAAAAAAAAAGTGAGGTTTTTTTCTTTGATTCAAGACACATACAAGGAGATAAACTAGGGGTTTCTCTATGAGGGATTTTGGGTGCTACAACCATGGAGAGTTGAAGTATTCAAGAAACATCTTACTACGTTATTGGTTTCACTGGGTTCTAGTTTTTTTGTGGTGAGATTGTATTTATTCCTAGAGAGTGATTTCTTAATTTATTGTGAACTCAAGTTTGGGCATAAACTTGAGTATTGTAATCTCTATTTTATTATAGTGGATTGATCGGATTTACCCCATGGTTTTTCCCTCTACACTAGAGGGTTTTTCACGTAAATTTGGCGTATTATATTGTGTGGTTGATTTTCTTGATTATTGCATGATTATTTATCTCTCTATTGCTTGCAAGGTTATTTAATTTAATTCACACATAGACGGTAATTTGACCTAACTAAGTAGTGTCAAAAGCTTCCGTCGCCCTAACATTTTATTATTCAATTTTCACATTGTATTTCTCCTTTGACTTCTTTTTATTATTTAGCCATCAATAAAATTTATCTATTTGAGAGTTTTCTTTCATCGGTGGATTCCAATTTTTTTGGGTATTGACATAGTTCGTATCTTTTACATTTTATTCTGTGTCAAATAGAAATTACAAACGCTATTATTTTGCTGATACAGTGTTAGAGGTTATCTTAGTCCATCTAACTATATTTAAAAATGATTTCTTTATTTTGATGAACACATAAGTTGTAAACATGCTTTGGAATTTTGAATTTTCCAGCTGAGGTGTTGATGCCATGGTTGAAGTACAAAACTCAGCTGCTTGTTGGACAGAAGCAGAAAGTTTTCATAACAAGAGCAATTCTGAAAGACACAAACTTTTATTAATTTCTAGATGAATCTATGAGTGCATTTGATGCTGATTTTTAGAGAACAGTGCGAGGGGCATTGGACAGGATTGAGGTAAGCCGAACAATGGTTATTGTTGGTTATGGTTGTACAATGATCAGGAATGCCAATCTGATTGCTATCATCAACAATAGTTAAGAGTATAGTCATACCATACTATCTTCAATCACCTAGAGCCAATTATATGCGTCTCATCCATTAATATTTTTTATTTTATTTCTTTTTTGTAAATTATGGTATTGTTATGTACACTTGCAGTATCCCTTTGACTTTAAAAACCAAGCAATGTTCCCCTTGAATAAATAGGAAAAAGCAGTTTACCCCTTACCATTGTAATTTATGTTAAATTTAACATAAAGGCAATGAGGATATTTTCGAAGATTTACTTTTTTAGTAAGAGTATTTTTGGAAATTCAATTTCAATGTGGCCAAACGAGTAAGTTTGTGCAATTTTGTCCAAATAAAGGGTAAATTGTTACAATCGAAAGTTTTGAGGGGATATTGAAAAATGGGTGAAAGATTAGGATGAAAGAGTGTAAGAGCATTCTTATCAGACTCCCTATTTTTTTTGCCAATTTGGTTTTAAAAAACCCACTTTTGTTAGTTTAGCTAAAGCACCACTGTATCAGACTCCCTATTCTAACTTTCCTATTCTATTTTTTAATATATTCTTATTATTTTATTTATTTTTTCACAACTTTCAAAATACCAACTTTTCTCATTTTTTTCTATCCTCCTTCTATACACCCGTAGCATATTCCCCCTCTTTTCTTTTTTTCTTTTTTCTTTTTTCCTTTCCTTTTTTCTCCTCCACCCACGTATACTTCTCCTCTTTTTCTTTTTTCTTTTTTTTTCTTTTTCTCCTTTTTTCCCCATCACCCACGTACCCCCTCCCACTTTTTCTACTCCCCTTCTCTTTCTTCTTTCTTCTTTCTTTCTTTCTTTCTCCAGCGTCTCCCCCTCATTTTTTTTCTTCTTTCTTTCTCAGCGTCTCCCCCTTTATTTTCTTTCTTTCTTAGCAGTGCTTGATTTTTTTTTTTTGGTTTTGAGCCTACATTTTTCGTTTTGAGCCTCCATCTTTGCTGTTACTGCTACTTCACATGTATTTTTCTTTCTCATTTTTTTTTCTTTTTTCTTTTACTGCTCATCATTTTTTTTTTTTTTTTTCTATTTGGGGTATTGAAGATTTACTGTGTCGTTGTTGTTGTTGTTGTTTCCGTTATTATTGGCGCGGTAGACAGCTTGCAAGAGAGAGAAAGAAATGTTTTTTATTCCCCGAAGGATGAACAGTAGCTCCTTAAGTTGAACGAGCTATTGTTCATCAACCACGGGTTTTCAATGGTATAGGGAGGCTGATGTTTGAGAGTTTTGCTGCCTCCTCCCCATTTTTTGCTGTTTTCGCCCAAATATTAACACTGATAAGAATGCTCTAATGTGGCTATAAAAAGATAAAAGGTTGAGCTGTTTTATGAGCATTTTGTTTTGTTAAACAGTTTTGCATCTGGTTTTCTAATAGTAGTTTTTGCTCTTCCTACACTGCGTGTTCTGCTTGCTGACTTTTTTTTCTTTTTTTTTTAACTTATTTTCCGTGCCTAGCAATACATAGTCTGCAAGTGTGATAGTCAAGTAGATAAATGGCTAGAATAGTTTTTATAAAGAAAATTTAAAGACCTAGATCTACGAGTGATTATTCAGTAGTTCCGAAATACAAATAAACTAGTTGCAAACCTGTGCAATACAGGGGAAAACTACTGAAAATGATATCTAAATTAATTTGGTAACATTGCTTAGCGCACAAAATAAAAGTGAATAGTGTTTCCAATCATTTTGTGCAACATGTATGTTAACCTTTTGCCATATAAGAATAGTTATTTATCTTTTTCGATAAAAAGACGTTGTTATTTTTTCATTCCTTATTTATATTGCTATTTTTTTTTTTTTTTATTGAATGGTCACCATGGCTTCTCTCAAACTATATATATTCAAGAGAAAGAAAAAAAAAATCACCTAAATGATTTATGACTAAGAAACAGAGGAATGAAAAATATTTTATCAGTTTTCTATTTCAAGGCCTTATGACAGCACATGCATTGGTATACAAAGTCATTATTAATTAGTCTATAAAGTATATAGGAAAATTTTAAACTGCAAAAAAAAAAAAGAAAAAAAAAAGCAATGGTAAGTATGTTAAATTGGGTTATTAATAAAGACTATCCCAAATTTTAGAACCAATGACAAAACAATTGCATAATACAATTAGGGCATGTTTGGAATTTTTAATTCTTGAGAATTGAATATTTGTGTAAGTTTAAACTCTTGGCTATTTGAAGTTTGAACTCCTAAAAATAAGATCTCAATTTTGGTAGGTACTGAGAAATTCATTTTAGAAATTTTGAGTTTAATGTAGGTTGTTCGGCTAGCAACACACATACAAAGTGGGTATGTAGTTACTGATGGCAATAACTTTCATACCCACATTGTCAAAAATAATGGATCACTCAGAAAGTCACAAAAGGAATTAAGGAAGAAAAAAAAAAAACAACGACACCTCAACCCAGGGATCAATTTCAGCAAGCTAACGCTTAATACGAATATTCCTTGCTATTGAAAAGAAAACCTCCTCCACATTCATATTTGTCTTTGCACTTTGCAAAACATTTTATTTTAGTGTGACCAAAGGACATTTGGTATTTCAAATGTAGATTACATTTTGATAACTTATTGTCACTTACAGTTTCAAAGAACGTGATGTCGTACTCATCAGCAGAAGCCTAACCCTTAGAGGTAGGCATGACCTAGGAAAAGAAAGAGAATTATCCTTTTATATTTATTATATACATAAATATAAACACGTGGCACTTATGTGGCTATATCTATCCAACTAAGATGTCACATGTCATGCAGAAGATGTTGTCATACATGTCAAATAGCAAACATTCAGCAACGTCTTCTGTTTTAATTTATATATAGATATAGATGCGTACTCCCTTATTTCATATGAATGGTGGATCTAACTAATTAAATTCATGATGAGACCCATCACTCTGTGAGAGGAAAAATTATTCAGTAGTCTTGATTAGAAATAAATGCAAAGTCTTCCTCTCATAGAGTGGTTTATCTCACCATGAATTTAAGTAGTGGGTTTCACTATTCATGTGAGAAGGAGATTATGCATTATCACATTGAAAATAAAAAAGTACACATTTATTTATTGATTTTGTTAACGGGTGCCCTAAGGACAATAGTTATGGATCATTAAATGTTTACACTTTACGAGAAATAACAAAATTTTAACATTATAATAATAAATGAAAAGACTGAAATACCCTTAAAAGTTGTTTTTGTATTATTCTAATATTAAAATTCCACTACTTCCTATAAAGTTGAAACATTAAATGCTTCCTTAATCATTGCCCTAAGGGCACTCGTTAACAGGACCCTTAAAATAATACAAAAACAACTTTTAAGGGTATTCTAGTCTTTTCATTTTTATTATTCTAATGTTAAAAATTCATTATTTTTCGAAAGGTGTAAGCATTTAATGCTTCTTAACTATTGCCCTAAGGGCTAAACTGGCTAAAAAATGCATTTTTTTTTTTTTTTTTTTTTAAGTTTTATGGCCAAACATGACTCTTGTGAAGTTAATTTGAAATATAGACTCGTTCAAAATTGTTACCCAAATATCAACCTAAGAGGGGGGGTGATTTAGGTTGA
>BKZX01027687.1:31994-46249 GCA_014362285.1 Fagus crenata
TGGATTAATTAGCCAATTAATAATTATTGAAACCTTGAGGCTAACAAAAATCATTTTTACGAAAAACACTTTTGAACGTGAAAATCATCTTTCGTAAAGACGCTTTCTGACCAAATTTTTCGTTTTTAATTTTCTGACGTGGCTATTTTATCAGTTTTCTATTTCAAGGCCTTATGACAGCACATGGATTGGCATATAAAGTCATTATTAATTAGTCTATAAAGTATATAGGAAAAATTTAAACTGCAAAAAAAAAAAAAAAATGCAATGGTAAGTATGTTAAATTGGGTTATTAATAAAGACTATCCCAAATTTTAGAACCAATGACAAAACAATTGCATAATACAATTAGGGCATGTTTGAAATTTTTAATTCTTGAGAATTGAATATTCATGTAAGTTTAAACTCTTGGCTATTTGAAGTTTGAATTCCTAAAAATAAGATCTCAATTTGGGTTGGTACTGAGAAATTCATTTTAGAAATTTTGAGTTTAATGTAGGTTGTTCGGCTAGCAACACATATACAAAGTGGGTATGGAGTTACTGATGGCAGTAACTTTCATACCCACATTGTCAAAAATAATGGATCACTCAGAAAGTCACAAAAGGAATTAGGGAAGAAAAAAAAAAAAAACAACACCACCTCAACCCAAGGATCAATTTCAGCAAGCTAACACTTAATACGAATATTCCTTACTATTGAAAAGAAAACCTCCTCCACATTCCTATTTGTCTTTGCACTTTGTAGAACGTTTTATTTTGGTGTGACCAGAGGACAATTGGTATTTCAAATGTAGATTACATTTTGATAACTTATTGTTACTTAAAGTTTCAAAGTACGTGATGTCGTACTCATTAGCAAAAGCCTAACCCTTAGAGGTAGGCATGACCTAGGAAAAGAAAGAGTATTATGCTTTTATATTTATTATATACATAAATATAGACAATATCTATCTAACTAAGATGTCACGTATCATCATGCAAAAGACATTGCCATACATGTCAAATGGTAGACATTCGGTAACGTCTTCTCCTTTAATTTATATATAGATATAGATGTGTACTCCTTTATCTCACATGATGATGGATCTGACTAATTAAATTCATGATGAGACCCCTACTACTCTGTGAAAAGGAAAATTATTGAGTAGTCCTGATTAGAAATAAATGTGAAGTTTTCCTCTTACAGAATGGTTTATCCTATCATGAATTTAAGTAGAGGGTTTCTATATTCATGTGAGAGAAAGACTACGTATTATCACTCCAAAAATAAAAAATACTCATTTATTTATAATCCAACACAATTAAATAATTTTTCTAGCATTTTGATAATGGAGGTTTACTTTCTTAACCCACCTGCCAGGCATTAAATGCATGCACATATGGGTGTTGGCTTTTATTTTGGGCCTTGGGAGTTGGGATTCAATTAAAAGCAACATAAAAGGTCATGATCAAATGGGAGAAATTATTCAGTCCACCGGGTGAACCACGTCATCCGTCCACCATTCCAATAATTAAATGACACGTGTGATAATTAATACAAATGGGTAGGTGCTGCCAGAGGAAAACAAAAAGTGCTCATTAATTGAGATTTGAGAAGAGTTGGTGGCATTTCTGAAATGGGTGGACTTAAGCATTTTGGCCGTTGGAGGGGATTTAAGAGAGAATGTTAAAGAATATGTCAAAAATCCCAAAACAAGAGATAAAATTCACAAAAACTGAATTTGAGATTAAAATGAGAATAAAACACTATCATTTTCAAATGAAAATGAGAGGTTTGGAGTTTAGACAAGAAATAAAAGAGAATTTTTGAATGATTCGATGAATTTGATCAAATTAATTGAGACGAAAAATTATATATAATTTATTAATTATACATTGTAACCCAATTAAATGCACAGTTGAAAAAAATTTGGATAAAATATAGGTCTGTACCGGTTGTAGCAACTATACAGGAGAATTTATCAACCAAAAAAAAAAAAAACTATACAGGAGATTTTTATTTGCAAGGATCACAAATGGATAGTGCAGATTAGCAAGCACAATATATGCGAAGCTCTACTTATACTTTTAAAAATGCCAATGATGTCAGTTTTCCTATTTCCTAATAACCAAATTCACACGACCTACCGATTCTTTTTTATTTATTTATTTATTTTTTACAACGGGAACTTTTTCACACTCCTCATGCTTTTGTTTTGTAGTGGTGGGTTTACGTTGAAGTGTTAAATTATTGATTGGGGGTTTGAACTGAATTTGATTGCCTTAAAATGGATCAGGACATACTGATTATTTAGTATTTCTCAGATTCTTTTTTTTTTTTTTGATGCTAGTATTTCTCAGATTTGGAATAACACAGCATCAACATTATATATATATATATATATATATATATTTTAACACGTAGATTGAGGATTAAATTGATACATTTTAAAAGGTTGAGGACTATATATTTTAACACAAATTTAAGGAACAAAATAATAATTAAAGATGGTCATTATTGCTGAAACAAGTTAAATGCAATAAATGTGGCAGGTGACTTACAGCTCAAACTTCGTAGACATCTCACCGAACCACTGGCAGCATTTACTATTCATTCATTGGCATCTGAGATGAGCCTTTATTAGGGAATGACCCAAGGAAGCTTTTTATATTTGAATTTTGTTAAGGGCGGCCTTGTAACAATGATGAAGAATCTTTAAATACTTATATTTAACAGAAAATAATTAATTTTTTATATTATAATGAGTCTTATTATAGAGTGTTTTGAGGTTAATAATTAAGAAAGTATTTAATGCTTTCACTTTATAGAAAGTAGTAAAATTTTAATATTAAAATAATACAAAAATAACTTTTAGAGGTATTTTAATCTTTTTATTTATTATTTTAAGATTAAAAGTTCGTTATTTCCCGTAAAGTGTAAGCATTCAATACTCTTTAACTATCACCCTAAAGGTATTAGTTAACAAAATCTTTTAAAAAATAATATATTTATTATTCCTTAACTTGTGTATCTAAGACACTCATTAGCCGAACCCTTGGTTTTGTATTAACGTCCACCTAATTCACAAATACTCTACCGACAGTATTGACATGTTATTGAAAATTTTAGGTATCATATTCTCTAATAGACGAAATAAGATTTTAAATAGTATATATCTCATATACCTTCAACTTGTATTTCAAAGCAAATGAAGAGAATTACAATTCAACTTTGGTTTTTGGGTGATAGTATTAGTATGTGCTACAAATGATCATTAGATTTAGGTATTTTTATTCCAATGATTATAGAGCACTTAAGTATTTCTTGGGGAGCTTTACTATAATCAAATTTATAAGTATGCATATTTGGTAAAATATAAGCAACACCAAAATCATCTGAAGTGTAGGTTTCAGTTACTTCAATTGGTAAAGTCTCTTATCGCCAAGTAAGAGACTTGAGTTCGAATCCTATCTACACAAAAAACCTATTGATGTTTTGACTTGATGGTAAGAACAATCATCATAGAATGAATGCCATAGATTCAAATGCTATCGTAACTATAAATTAAAAAAAAAAAAAAAAAAAAAAAACCATCTGAAACCCCTCCTTAATAACTTTCTGACCCCATTAACCATTTATGAATCTTTTTTCCTGATTACACCTTCAATCAGTTTGAGTTTTGGAGCAAACTAATATATTAGCATAAAATAATTCATGGGAGAAAAATGGATTAATTTAAGCCAACGAGGATTGTAGCGTAGTATATATGTATCAAAACCATGCCCCTAGACGTGGAAAAACAAAATGCTATCTTAAAGAGGCTTAGCCCAAAAAATATATTAATTAATTAATACAAATAAAATCAATTATATGAGGGTCAGCACCGACAAGACAATCAGCAATCAAAGTCACCAATAATATATATTCATCATCACTTTGCCTAAGCCATCCTCCTTACAAAACCTTTGTGGCTCTTACCTTCAATTGTCTTAAGAGTGACCATTTAGTGTTCATTTCCTTACTAGTGAAAAATGGCGGACGGAGTTCTGTTTAAAATTGCTGAGGGAATCATTGCCCAATTGGGTAACTCAGCTCTGCAAGAGATTGGACTGCTCTGGGGTGTCAAAGACGAGCTTGAAAAGCTCAGAAACACTGTTACCGTAATCCAAGCTGTGCTTCTGGATGCAGAGGAGAAGCAAGCTCTGAACAATGCTATCAAGATTTGGTTGGGAAGGTTGAAAGATGTAGTTTCTGAAGCAGACGACTTGCTGGATGACTTCTCCACTGAAGCTTTACGACGTGAAGCAATGACTCAGAATAAGAAGGCGAAAAAGGTACGCATCTTCTTTTCCAAATCCAACCAGCTTGCATATGGTCTTGAAATGGGTCATAAGATGTTGGAATATTTTCATAAAAATCATTATATTCAAATCTTGAGTAATTGGTCATTCAAGTGGAAATTAATAGCATTAGTTTCTTTTCACTAATTTCAAAATTTATTAGTTGATTCTCAATTATATTTGACAATAACTATTGACAACCATTAGCTGGTATATACACAACAACTTTTCAAATCATTAGTATGGGTTCATGGTTTTTTCAAACCAATAGTAATTGCCATGAGTAACTACTCATTCACTACTCATATTATTATGTCCAATATCAGTAACTTACTGTCCATAACGTCTATATTCATAGACAAATATCTTTAGCAAATAAACATGGACGTATACAAGGACATGTGCAGAAAATAAATTACAAAATAAAAACTGATGCTATACGAATGCCTATAATATCAAATGAATTAAAATTTAATATGGAATTAAATGGGAAAGGCTCCCATACCACTATATAAATATGTGATATGTCCAATTGAAAAACACACCAAAAACAATATATTCTAGCTCGTCTTTCTCTCTACAAAGCATTTTTCTCTCAAATCATATTATCTCTTCATATATTTATATATTTTATCTGGGTAAAAAGAAAGTACTATTTTAAGAGCTTCTCACCCTACAAGTAGTGTAGACTTGTAAGGGAATACAGCTAGGTGACTGGGCTTGTTGTATCCTGGGGACGACATGCAAAATTATTGTCTATTACACCGGAAAATTCCGTAGATGGCGCGTATCGTCTCAAGAGAGCGACCTAGTTCGTGCCTCAACTCCACCACCTCTTACTGGTAACGTTATTTGGTGCAAATTATAACAAGTTCAGGTAATATTTCTCCTTTTATTTCCAACAATTTGAGACGATACTTATGGAGAACAAAAATGCATCAATGGAAAATGGTAATGTTGTTTCCAATTCCATTCGAGCGGGTGATCTTAACAAGCCATTCCGTTTCCGTGGTGTTTACTTTAAGAGGTGGAGACAAAAGACTTTCTTTTACCTTACACTTTTGAATGTAGCTTATGTTCTAACGGAGAAAAATCCAAAGAAAAAGAAAATAGAATCCATGACTGAAGAAGAAATTTTTCAACATGAAAAAGAAATAAAGAAATGGGAGAAGGATCATCTTTATTGTAGGAATTATTTACTTAATTGTCTTTCTGATGAATTGTATGATTGTTATGATCAATCTTACTCTTCTGCAAAAAAGATATGGAAGGCCTTGCATCAAAAGTATGACACTGAGGAAGCTGGGTCCAAGAAGTATGCTTGTAGTCGTTTTTTCAGGTTTCAGATGGTTGAAGGCAAATCCGTGGTAGAACAAGCCTATGAGCTTCAAATGATTGCACATGATGTTCGTTCTGAAGGCGTTCGAGTAGATGAACAAATGCAAGTTTCAGCCATCATTGACAAGCTACCCAAGTCTTGGAAGGAGTTTGCTAAAGTCATGAGACATAAGCAAAAGGAACTTTCCATTGAAGCCATTATCACACGTTTGAGAGTGGAGGAAGAAGCAAGGAATCAAGACAAGTCTGTGGAGCTCAATGGAGCAAATGGAACTAAGGTAAATTTGATTACTTCCAATGAAAACATGCCTAAAGCCCAAGAAAAAAATAATTATTATTTAAGGCCAAAGAAAAGAAACATGAAACGTTGGCCAAATAAAAACCAATCTCAATATAAAGCCTTCTCAAATCAAAGAAAGAACCAAGGACGTCCTCCTAAGCATGTCCCAAATAATGGCAACCACACCAATAACAAAAATTATGCATGTTTTGTGTGTGGTAAGCCTGGACATTCTGCTAGAATTTGTCGTTATCGGAAAAATGGGTCAATGGCTCAAGCCAATGTGACTGAAGAGTCTCTTGTGGCTATGATTACCGAGATTAATATTCTCGATGGCTTAGGAGGATGGTGGATAGATTCTGGAGCAACTAGGCATGTTTGCCATGATAAAACTTGGTTCAAACCTACTCCAATTTTGAAGACAAAAAGAAAATCATGCTTGGTGATTCTCATACTGCTGATGTCTTAGGTACTTCTTAAATTTACTTCAGGACGAGAATTGGTTCTAAAAGATATTTTATATGCGCCTGAAATTAGAAAAAATTTAGTTTCTGGCTTTCTGTTGAACAAGGCTGGTTTTAAACAAGTTCTTGAGGCTGATCAATTTGTACTCTCTAAAAAGGGCATGTTTGTTGGAAAAGGCTATGCTTGTGATGGCATGTTTAAACTTAATGTTGAGATGAATGAAAATGATAATTCTTCTGCTTATATTGTTTCTTGTGTGAATGTTTGGCATGGTAGATTATGTCATATTAATAATAAGTATATGAAAAATATGAGTTGCTTAAGTTTAATTCCTAAACTTGAAAATGAATTTGAAAAATGTGAAATATGTAGCATGACTAAAATTACTAGAAAATCTTATAAAAGTGTTGAAAGAGATTCTGAATTATTAGAACTTATTCATAGTGATATTTGTGAATTTGAATGTATTTTGACACGTGGAGGTAATAGATACTTTATAACCTTTATTGATGATTTTTCAAAATATTCTTATGTTTATCTAATGAAAAACAAAAGTGATGCTTTTGAAAAATAATCTAATTTTATAAAAAAAGTTGAGAATAATTTTGGTAAAAATATTAAAAGATTTAGGACTGATCGATAGAGGAAAGGAGTATGATACACTTGGTCTTAATAATTATATTCAATCTCTTGGTATTGTCCATGAGATTACTCCCCCTTATTCTTCATCTTCTAATGGAGTAGCTGAACGTAAAAATAGAACCCTTATAAATTTAACCAATGCCATGCTTGTTAGTTGTGGGGCTCCTAAAAATTTATGGGGTGAGACTGTTTTAACTGCAAATTATGTTTTAAATAGAATACCTCATAAAAAGACTCTTTTAACTCCTTTTGAATTGTGGAAAAAATATAAACCAAATTTGGATTATTTTAGAATTTGGGGGTGCTTAGCATATGTGAGACTACCTGATCCTAAAAGACCAAAACTTGGAAAAAGAGCTTCTACATGTGTATTTTTAGGTTATACATTAAACAGTCCAACTTATAGATTTTTAGACATTGATAATAATACAATAATTGAATCTAAAGAAGCAATTTTCATGAGAATAAATTTCCATTTAAATCTAAAATTAGTGGGGGTCTAGAACAACAAGGTAGAGATGAGTCTTCAATGTCTAAGTCAAAAGAAACTGATAAAAATTGAGATTGAACCTAGAAAAAGTAAAAGACTTAGAATTGAAAAAGATTTTGGTCCTGACTATTATGTATATAGTTTACAAAGTGATCCTACTTCTTTAGAAGAAGCTTTATCATCAACTGATTCAGGTTTTTGGAAAGAAGCCATCAATGATGAGATGGATTCTCTGATTTCTAATAATACTTGGAAACTTGTAGACTTACCTCCAGGTTGCAAAACAATTGTATGTAAATTATTAAAATCTCTTTGTGGATTAAAACAAGCTCCTAGACAATGGCATATAAAATTTGATCAATGCTTGTTATCTAATGGTTTTAAAACAAATGAAAGTGATAAATGTATATACTATAAATCTTTTGATGATGCTCATGTAATAATTTGTTTATATGTTGATGATCTTTTAATTTTTGGTTCTAATATAGATGTTATAAATACTATCAAAACACTTCTTAAAAATAATTTTGATATGAAAGATTTAGGAGAAGCTAATGTGATACTTGGTATGAAAATTACTAGAACTTCGAATGGCATATTTATAGATCAATCTCATTATATAGAAAAGATTTTGAAAAAATATAAATTTTTTGATTATAAACCTGTAAATACTCCTTTTGATCCTAGTGTACATTTATTTCCTACTAAACATGAAAATTATATTTATAATCAAGAGGAGTATGCTAGTATTATTGGTAGTCTTAGATATGCTACTGATTATACTAGGCCTGATATTGCCTATGCTGTGGGAATTCTAGCAAGATTTACTAGCAAACCCAATTTTGAACATTGGAATGCTATGACTCGCCTAATGAGATATTTAAAAAGAATTGTGAGTTATGGCTTATTATATCAAAAGTATCCTGCTGTTATTGAAGAATATAGTGATGCTGATTGGAATACCTTATCTGGTGATTCTTTGTCTACCACTGGCTATGTGTTCACTTTAGGTGGTGGAGCAATTTGTTGGAAATCTAAAAAACAACAAATTATTGCTAAATCCACAATGGAGGCAGAGTTAATTGCCTTAGCCTCAGCCAGTGAAGAAGAGGGTTGGTTACGTGATCTTTTATCTGAAATTCCAATGTGGGAAAAACCTATGTCACCCGTCTTAATTCATTGTGATAGCACTGCCACAATTGGTAAAGTGCGAAATAAATATTATAATGGAAAATCCAGATCTATTAGAAGAAAACACAGTACTGTAAGGTCATATATAAACAATGGAACTATTAATGTTAATTATATTAGAACTGGAGATAATATTGCGGATCCATTAACAAAAGCTCTAGCTAGAGAAAAGATCTGGATAACATCGAGGGGGATGGGACTGAAGCCCAAAGAAGAATAAATTGCCAATGAGGATACCCAACCTAGGGACTGGAGATCCCAAGAACTAGGTTCAAAGGGAAAAACGAATCATAGAGTAGTTTGAATAACATGCACTAAATTTAATTTTGTCCCTCCCTAAGGTGTGAGTGCATGTATCTCGTAACGTTAATAAAGGATGAGTTTATATAAATAAAACTCTTAATGTAGTCTATAGCTCTTATGAGTGGGATGTTAGAGTTATGAGAGTATCCTTGATAGACTCACCTATATGAGTATGGAAGTGGGGCCGCTTTCTATGAGAATAGGGCTAATTCTCTAAATTACTCATGAATGCTGGGATAAAGCACAAGGCCGTAATGTGCTGGCTTAGAAGCTCGCTGCAGAGTACTTGAGTATTATGTGTGTGACACAATGTCATGTTTCCACACAAAAGTCATAGTTCAAGACATTGTTCACTATTGACTTTGGAACAACATTGTTGAAACACTAAATGAGGGTTCAAGCCATTGGCACCCTCATTATGCATAATATTCTATCTTAACCCAGAAATATATATATATATATATATGTATATATATATTTTTGCTTATATTTTTATAAAAATAAGTGGGGGATTGTTGGAATATTTTCATAAAAATCATTATATTCAAATCTTGAGTAATTGGTCATTCAAGTGGAAATTAATAGCATTAGTTTCTTTTCACTAATTTCAAAATTTATTAGTTGATTCTCAATTATATTTGACAATAACTATTGACAACCATTAGCTGGTATATACACAACAACTTTTCAAATCATTAGTATGGGTTCATGGTTTTTTCAAACCAATAGTAATTGTCATGAGTAACTACTCATTCACTACTCATATTATTATGTCCAATATCAGTAACTTACTGTCCATAACGTCTATATTTATAGACAAATATCTTTAGCAAATAAACATGGACGTATACAAGGACATGTGCAGAAAATAAATTACAAAATAAAAACTGATGCTATACTAATGCCTATAATATCAAATGAATTAAAATTTAATATGGAATTAAATGGGAAAGGCTCCCATACCACTATATAAATATGTGATATGTCCAATTGAAAAACACACCAAAAACAATATATTCTAGCTCTTGTCTTTCTCTCTACAAAGCATTTTTCTCTCAAATCATATTATCTCTTCATATATTTATATATTTTATTTTGGGTAAAAAGAAAGTACTATCTTAAGAGCTTCTCACCCTACAAGTAGTGTAGACTTGTAAGGGAATACAGCTAGGTGGCTGGGCTTGTTGTATCCTGGGGACGGCATGCAAAATTATTGTCTATTACACCGGAAAATTCCATAGACGGCGCGTATCGTCTCAAGAGAGCGACCTAGTTCGTGCCTCAACTCCACCACCTCTTACTGGTAACGTTATTTGGTGCAAATTATAACAAGTTCAGGTAATATTTCTCCTTTTGTTTCCAACATAAGATTAAGGCAATAAGGGAGAAGCTAGATGCCATTGAAGCTGATAACAAGCAATTCGGCTTAGTTGAGCGTCTTAATGAGACACAAGTTAAGACTAGGCCAAGGCAGGAGGCTCATTTTTTTGAGCATGCTAAAGCTATAATAGGGAGAGAGAATGAATAGGAGGAGATTATTAAACTTATATTGAATTCTAACGTTGAAGATAATGTTGCAGTCCTTCCGATTGTTGGAATCGGAGGGATGGGAAAGACCACATTAGCTCGGCTCGTGTTCAATGATGATAAGATCAAAAATCATTTTGAGGTAAAATTGTGGGTTTGTGTCTCTAATGACTTTGATGAAAAATTAATTGTTGAGAAAATCCTAGAATTTGCAAAAATTAAGAAACCGGAAAATCTTGATATGAATAACTTGATAAAGGATCTTCATAAAGAAATCGAAGGAAAGAGATACTTTCTTGTGTTGGATGATGTATGGAATGATGATCGTGCAAAATGGCTTAGCGTAAAAACACTTCTAATGAGTGGTGCAAGAGGAAGTACAATTTTAGTGACGACACGTCAAGAGAAAGTTGCTAAGATTGTACACACTATTGAACCATACTCTTTAGGGTGTTTAAATGAACACGAATCTTGGTCTTTATTTAAGCAAATGGCATTTGAAAAAGGACAAGAGCCGGAGAATTCAGGTATAAGCTTGATTGGAAAGGAAATTGTGGAGAAGTGTAAAGGAATCCCTCTTGTCATAAAGAGTATAGGAGGGCTATTGTATTTTAGAAATTCATAAAAAGATTGGCTATCCTTTAAGAATAATGAACTCGCAAAAGTCGCAAAAGAAATAGATGTAATACCAACACTTAAGTTAAGCTATGATCATCTTCCATCACATTTGAAGCAATGCTTTGCTTATTGCAGTTTATTTCCAAAGGATTATGAGATTGACGAACAAAGATTGATCAAACTATGGATGGCACAAGGATTCATTAGATCAAGTCTAGACCAAAGCCCAGAAGATATTGGGCACGAATATTTTATGGAATTACTTTGGAGATCATTTTTCCAAAAAGATGAGTTGGAAGAGATGCTCATTGACAAAAAATATAAAATGCATGATCTCATGCATGATCTTGCAACATCAGTAGCAGAAACAGAGAACGCCCTTTATTTAAAAGCAAGAGACAATAATGGAAATCAAAATACTCATCACATATCACTTGGCTTTACTTTGGATTCGTCATTCCAAGATCCAACACCAGTTTTTAAAGCAAGTAGGACAAGAACATTTCTACTGCCAAGTCAACCAACGTTTGGGTACATTGGATATAGACTGGATAAGTCGACTTGTGATGCAATTTTTTTTAGTTTGAAGTTCCTACGCCTATTGGATTTGCATAACATGGGTACTGAAGCAGTTCCAAGTTCTATCAGCAAGTTGAAGCATTTAAGATATCTTGATCTCTCTCATAATAAAAAAATCAAGATGCTTCCTAATTCCATAAGCACGTTGCAGAATTTACAGACACTTAAACTCTCATATTGTGATGGAATTAAAGTATTGCCCATTGATATTACCAAATTAGTCAACCTCAGGTATCTTGAGCTCAAATCTTGTTACGGTTTGACTCATATGCCACGTGGTTTGGGGAAATTGACTAATCTTCAGGAATTATCACAGTTTGTGATGAGCGATGATTCCAGTTTCGTCTCTCGACATCATGGGAAATTGAAGGAACTTTCCAGATTAAACGACCTAAGAGGAAAGCTAAAGATTAGAAATCTGAGGCATGGAAAAGATGCTACATTAGAATTAAAGGATGAAAATTTGAAAGTGAAACAGTATCTTCAATCCTTATCATTAGAATGGAAAAAAGAAGATGTCAATGATGCGGATGTCGTTTATGATGAACAGTCACTCGAATGCTTGCAGCCACATCCAAATCTTAAAGAGTTGTCTTTGTCTGCGTTTCAAGGACTGAGATTTCCAAGTTGGCTTTCGTCTCTCACAAATCTTAAATCTTTTAAGTTGAGCAGTTGTGGGAAATGTCAACATCTACCACCGTTGGATTGTTTTCCTTCTCTAAAAGAGATGCGTTTGTACTACTTGGATTCCCTTGAGTATGTTATAACAGTGAGAAGTTGTCTGATTCTCCAATCCTCCAATCCCTAATGACACTCTATATCCAACGTTGCCCTAACTTAAAAGGGTGGTGGAGAAGGGAGGATTCTGTTGAGGATGGCAACTATGTTGGAATTACTGCAACCGAAACATCGATGGCAAAGAATGATTTGGTTCCTTCATTTCCATCTCTTTCTTCTTTATCTATTGAGGATGGCAACTATGTTGGAATTACTGCAACCGAAACATCGATGGCAAAGAATGATTTAGTTCCTTCATTTCCATCTCTTTCTGATTTATCTATTTCGGATTGTCCTCAGCTGACTTCCATGCCTTTATTCCCAAATCTCGAACATCTATACCTAAACAACTCTAGTCTGAAGCCATTGCAGCAGACAGTGATGAGGATGACGAATACGACACCTCCAGAGATCATAACATCAACAGCAGAAATAGCATCAACCTCTTCTTCTTCTTCTTCAGTTGCCACCTCCTCCTTCGCCCCTCTTTCAAAACTAAAGTCACTCACTTTGAGAGGAATGGTGGAACCTTTGCCAGAGGAATTGCTGCGGAACTTCACTTCTATCAATTCTCTTGATATACATAACAGTCGTTGTCCTCTCACTCGAGTTTTGCGGCATCTCACTGCACTTAACAGACTGCGCATTAGTGATTTTGATGGGGATGAAATGGAATGGCAAGAGCTGAATAGCCTCAGCTTCCTAGGGTTCCGTAACTTTTCAAAGGTGTCTCTTTCAGTGGGTCTTCAACATGTCACCGCTCTAAAATCACTTGAAATTTGGGATTGTCCAAGTTTGATAACGATACCAGAGTGTATCTCCCACCTCAAATTTCTTCGACAACTTTACATGTGGAATTGCCCCAATTTGACATTATTGCCGGAAGGGATTCGTGCCCTTACCTCTCTGCAAACGCTAACAATTGGAGAATGTCCCATCGTATTGCAATGATGCAAGAGGGAAACAGGTGAGGATTGGTCTAAGATTGCTCACATCCAAAACTTGGAATTGTATTCAGGTATGTAGATCACAAATTTATCTAAGTCCTCGATAGAATATCAACCACCAAATTTCTTCTTTTTCTTCACCTTCTTTACTGTTCTTGCTAAACTTTTCCTGGTTATTGAATTTCATCATGCAAAATCAGATGAAACACAGGAGGAACTTAACAGCAAAAAACTTCACAGCAAAAAAAGGCGCTTAAGTAAGATTTTTGGGCACTAAAATTGTTCAACAAGTCAACAACTCAATGGTAATTATATTGGAGTAGTTTCTTGTTTTGTTTTTATCTCCTCATAGATTTTTCATTCCTTGCATGATTTCTTCACTCTGTTTCTTCATTCTAATAAATTATATTTTTACCTTTTTTTTTTTTTCTTTTATTTATTTACAGAGTAAGAATCTTTTGCATCAATGCCTTGAGCTGTTACCCCATTTTTCATAGAGCCACATTGCTCACATAACAAGTGCTTTTGAGAGTTTGGCTTATTCAAATTTTTGCAGCAACAATGGTAATCATCTTATTTTTTCTCTTTTTCAGTTTAGATTTCATACCCAGAATTGAATGTCATTTTCTTCTTGACTAATTGACACCGTGGTTTATTTGGTTGCTTTAATCATTTATCAGGGAATTATTTGGCACTCCAGGTGGTGAGAAATTCTATGGGTATTAAACGGAGTGAAATCATGCTTTCAAAGATTTAGCTTGCAGTTCTGGTTGGGG
>BKZX01027688.1:8465-36805 GCA_014362285.1 Fagus crenata
ATATTGGGGGTTTAATCTTTGAGTTTTGTTATGTTTATATGTGGTTTTGCTTATGGATTTGATATTCTTCTTGGTTCATGAGTATATGTGTCACCATGGGTGATTTTTAAGTTTTTGATGAAAAATACCCTCTGTTTCTGTTTTCTGCAGTGAGCAGAAATTTGTATGAAATTCTGGGATTTTTGTAAAAGGTAATTTGGGAAACGGTTTGTTGAAGATTGATTTATTATATGTCTAGTATAAGTGTTTAAAATCTCATTTGAAAATATGGTTATTTGAATACCTTTTGAGAATTTATAAGAAAATCCTACAAATCTGTCAAATGGACAGTGTCCGTGTTTGTAGTGATTAAATATTCATAGTAATTTATATATGTGGAATCTGGATATAAAAGATGAATATAATGAAAGCTAACACACAGGCCTTGAGTTTAGAATCAAGAATTATAGTATTTGGATTGATATTGAAAGAGTTATTAATTTTTTTATGAGACACTAAATCTGTCAGGACAGATTTGTGTTTACCATATGACGAGAATTTTAATAAATTCTAGATATGTTATAATGATCTGAATTTTCTGTGGCCGCTTGTACATATATATTAGGTAATCCCTGTTAAATTTCAAGTTACTTTGATAACTTTAATTGTTCCAAATAAAATTTATAAAATGATTGATTTGCAGAAATCTGCTTAATGTCAAGTTGAAAATATAGGAACTTTGGGGAATTAATTATTGTATTTGATTAATTGATTTGAGTTGTAATTTGGTGTGAGTATTGTTTGGCATGTATACTACTTGTGTGAATTTTATCATGCCTTGGTTTTGTTATTTGAAACCATTTTTAGCTGACACTAGTTGATTAATATTGATCTTATCTTAGTAAGTAACCAAAAGTCACATCAGCTCTATGTAAGGAAACCACTTCAAACAGCAATGACCTCAGCCCCATAAAAGAATTTTTATTCATATAAAGGGATAAGGGTAGAGAATAATATTGGCTTGAATTGGTGTCCAGGTGAAGAGGATAGGTCTGTTTCAATTTATGCAACTTCTGTTCGAATTTAAAATTAGAAATTAGAAATTAGAAATACATGGTTGAGACCCCAACCTTTATGCCTTCCTCACTCATTATATTTTTTCTATGCCACTTGTATAGTAAACATTCAACCCTTCCACAAATCTTTTAATGAGTGTTATAATGAGCTATTAAGAACATAGGATTATGTGCTTCTTTTTTTACACTTTAGTGCCTTCCCATTGATTCAATTGATTTTACCACTATAAATAACTTTTAGAATTCAAGAAACAGTTAAGAGATTTATTTATAATTTTATATCTAAGAGAAAATTGGGATGAGCTCGATGAGCTCAGTAAATCATTTTCAATGAACTCAGCAGCATGACTTTTATAGTGCCTTGTCTACATTAGATGAATCTTTCCATTAAAAAACTAAATCAATGTGGTAAAGAAGTCAAAATCACCCATCACCTTGTAACACATTTGCACTACCACAATTATACAAACCACTTTAATTACTCTATTCTTTGAAAGAATCTATCTCATATACTCATAATATGATTCTTAATAGTTATTGTGGGAAGTTTTGTCACATCCTCTGTATGTTCTATGAAAAGTAAAAAAGGAAAGTTATAAATTAAACCGGTATTGGCAAGGAACATCATTCAACTTTTAGTTTCTCTCTTGATAATAATTTTAAGTTCTTCTCTTCCTTCTCTAATCATTAAACCCATCATTCTGTTTGGTTCAGAGAATGTTCATAGCCTATATTCCACCGGTTCTCTCTAATTTATACCAACTATCCTTCCTTAAAGGCAATCTTAATCTTTCTTAATTACATGTATCTGTACCAATTAAGTGGAACATTTATATTAGTATAACCTCTTTAAGCTTCAAAAGTACCTTTAAAACTTCCTAATGTACTTAAATTTAGTTAACAGTTACAGTGGATATGTTCAAAAGGCACTGCATGCTTTGAAGTAATTCATCCTTTTAATATATCTCTAAACTTTAGTTAGCTGTTGTAAACATAAGCGTGCACTTACGGTATTAGTTGAACCAACTGTGAAATTTAATTCATCAAATGTTTATTTGATGCTAATTATCCTATTAGCACTACCTATATTTTAGACTTACTGCTGTATAACTAAGGGTGGAACCATTAAATTGACTGAACTCAATTTAATTTATCCAATGAGATGATCTTCATTTAATAATAATTGGTCCAAAATAATTGAGATTTGACTTTGAATGTATCACTAATATGTAATCATCATTCCAATAAATTTCTATTGTTCTTAGTCATATGTTTAACTTCCAAGCTCCTTCTCTGAAATGCTATGTGAAACATAAAGGAACCATTTAAATTTCTTGGGATATCCAAATGAACTCATCCTAACTTCCTTGGAAATCAGTAAGTATTCTATAGTTAAAATTATTCTATAGACATGATTTAGCTCCTATATACATAGATGGAGATGTATATTATTCTCTCATACATGATTTAAATTCTATAGACATGCTAGTTACAATCTCTTGAGTAACTGGAGATGTTTTCATGATTGCAGCAATTAACTATCTGAGGAAGGCTAGTGAAACCCACAATACAATTGGAATTCATATCTCTGTTGGTAAGCTTCTGAAGTACACATGAAACATACATATGCTACTTTAGCTAGTTCATTACCAAGTCCACTAATATTGTGAGAGTTACAATTCTGTATATTTTCTGAATGTTCTGCCTTGCCTAAATCAGGTCAAGGGATGCAGTATATTTATATTGATGAAAAACAATGATAAGTACAATGTATTGTTGAGATAAACCAAAGCTAAATAAACTCCTATTAATCCGGTTGTTTATCTATTTGTTGCTGCTGCAATATTATCTTCTGTTGATGATGGCTTGTGATCTTTATCTTTAACACTCCCCCTCAAGCCCAACGGTATAGGGAGAACGTTGAGCTTGGTCCGAAGAAAGGCGAACCGAGAGGAGGAGATAGGCTTGGTGAGCAGATCAGCTAGCTGATCCTGACTTGAGATAAAGCGAACAGAAAGTTGCTTGACAGCAACCATGTCTCGGACAAAATGGAAATCAATCTCCACATGTTTGGTACGTGCATGAAAAACCGGATTTGAGGATAAATAGGTGGCTCCAATGTTGTCACACCACAGTACAGGAGTAGACCGAAGGGGTAAGCCAAGTTCATGGAGTAAAGACTGAAACCATTTTATTTCAGCAGCAGTGTTGGCAAGGGCTTTATACTCAGCCTCTGTGCTAGATCTAGCAACAGTGGCTTGCTTCCTACAGCTCCATGAAATGAGATTTTTGCCCAAGAAGACACAAAAGCTGCCAGTGGAGCGACGATCATCCTTGTTGCCAGCCCAATCAACATCAGAAAACGCTTGAAGATCTAAGCATGAGGATTTGAATATTTGAAGTCCATGGGTGAGAGTATGCTTGAGGTAACGCAAGAGACGTTTTACGGACTGCCGATGGAGAAGAGTGGGCTTATGCATGAACTGGGAGAGCTTGTTGACAGTGAAAGCAATATCAGGCCGGGTAAGTGACAGATACTGAAGTGCACCAACAGTACTACGGAAGAGAGTCTGATTTGGAAACGGTTCACCTTCATGAGCAGATAAGCTTGTAGAGGATGCCATGGGAGAGCTTACAGGTTTGGCCTCAAGCATATGTGTGCGTGTGAGAATATCCAAGATGTACCGTTTTTGAGATAAGAGAATGCCAGCAGTGTTTCGAATGACTTCGATGCCCAGAAAATAATGCAGTGATCCCAAATTTTTAACAGCAAAGTCATGTTGTAGAGATGACAGTAAATTATCAATAGCAAGAGAACTGGAGCTAGTGATTATTATGTCATCAACATATATCAGAATAAACATGGTGTAGATGCTGGACTTGTAGATAAATAAAGAGGTATCAGACAGAGAACCATGAAAGCCCAATTCAACCAGACGAGTACTCAACCGAGAGAACCAAGCCTGTGGGGCTTGTTTGAGGCCATAAAGAGCCTTTTTCAAGTTGCAAACATGATGTGGGAATGAAGGATGACTGTACCCAGGTGGTTGATGCATGAAACTTCCTCAGACAAATTACCATGTAAAAATGCATTCTGAATGTCAATTTGCCGAATTGGCCAACCCGTAGAGAGAGCAAGAGAGAGGACAGTACATACCGTAGTGGGTTTGATGACCGGACTGAAAGTCTCACCATAGTCAATGCCCGGTTGTTGGTGAAACCCTTTAGCCACTAGGCGAGCCTTGTAGCGCTCGATGGAGCCGTCGGCATGGCGTTTGATCCGGTACACCCATTTGCAGCCTATTAAATTCTGATTCGGTCTTGGAGGAGTAAGAACCCAAGTGCCATTTTTCATGAGGGCATCAAATTCGGCATTCATAGCACGCCGCCAGTGAGGGCTTTTGTTGGCAATGGTAAAGCACGAAGGTTCAACGGTGTCGGGGTCTGGATGGGCTTCGGCAAGCAGTGCTCTGGGAATGGGGTAACGGACGGTGCCGTCGGTGAACTGTTTCGGTTGGGTTATGTTGCTTTTGGAACGGGTAGTCATGGGGTGAGTGGGATTTTGTGGAGGAGGTTGGGGAAGGGACGAGGGAGAGGAGCATACGGTGGAGATGAGGGGATCGGCGTTTTCTGGGGAAGGAGAATCTGAAGATGAGGGCAGGGGATTCGGGTTTGCTGGGGCAGGGGAAGTAATTGGGTTTTCAGCTTCATGGGTTTGGGCCGTGGGTATGGGGCTTGAGACCAAATGGTTAAGGGCAGGTTCCATATCATTGGATTGGGTCGGTTGAGTGAGTGTTCTTGAGGCTGGAGTTGTAGTGGCAGTTTCCAGTGGAGGAATGAATCGGGCTTCAGGAGCACCTCTGATAGCAGGCCGGGTAATAATGGGTTGTAATCCCAGTGGAGATCCAAGTATAGAAGGACTATCAGAAGGAGGGGTAGAAGTGTTTTGAAATGGAAATTGAGACTCAAGAAAAACAACATCACGAGAAATATACAGACGCCCAGAAGAAATGTGGAAGCATTTGTACCCTTTATGGAGAGAACTATAACCTAGAAAGACACATGAAGTGGATCGAGGTTGTAGTTTATTGGAATTATAGGGACGAAGATTTGGCCAGCAAGCACAGCCAAAGGTTTTGAGAAAAGAGTACTTAGGGTCAGTATGAAATAATTTTTCAAATGGAGAAATATTTTGAATGAGTGGAGTGGGAAGATGATTTATTAGATAACATGCAGTTTGAAAAGCATCTTCCCAAAAACGAAGAGGAACACTGGCATGAGATAATAAGGCAAGACCCGTTTCAACAAGGTGACGATGTTTGCGTTCAATGGCACCATTTTGTTGGTGAGTGTGAGGACAAGAAACACGATGACTAATGCCACAAGTTTCAAAGTATTTATTAAGGGAGCGGTATTCACCACCCCAATCAGACTGGATTGATTTAATTTTGCAATTAAAAAATCGTTCAGTATACTTTTGAAATTTAATAAAAATTGGAAGAGCATCATTCTTGTGACGCATGGGAAAAAGCCATGTGTAACGGCTATAGGCATCTAAAAAAGAAATATAATAACGAAAACCATTTCGAGAAAGAATGGGCGATGGGCCCCACACATCACTATAAATTAAATCCAATGGAGATTTTATTTCTGAACTAGAGAGGGAAAAGGGAAGTTGTTTGCTTTTTGAGCTAAGACAGGCTGAACAAAAAAGTTCAGATTTATTTTTAAATACAGGGAGACCAAATTTAGAAACAATGTGAGAAACTAAACGAAAAGCTGGATGACCTAATCTCAAATGCCAATGCTGAAGAGATGCACGTTCACCAAGAAGAGCAAACCTAGGTGGATTTTTGGTGGAGGAAACAGGGAATGGATACAACCCATCTTTACTCACCCCTTGTACCAGAAGCTTCCGCGAGTCCAGATCCTTCACATTAAAAAAAGAGGGATGAAATTCCATTAAAGTGTTAGTATCATTGGTAAACTTATGGACAGAAATCAGGTTTTTTGAAATTTGTGGAACATGTAAAATATCATTCAATAAAAAAGTGGAGGTAGGGGTAGAGAATTGGGTTGTCCCAATATGTTTAACCGGAAGAGATTTACCATTGCCAACACGAATACCCTCAGAGCCAGTGTATTCTTCAGCACGAACATTGAGATTTGCCAGATCATTAGTGAGGTGATGGGTAGCACCAGAATCAGAGTACCAATTGAGATCAGAAGCTGCCTGAGGACTTGCATATAAGGCATGCATTTGTTGTGGAGATTCAGTAGTATAGGAATTATCAAACCTGTGATAGCAAGTCAGAGCAACATGACCCGGTTTGTGACACACTTGACACACGGGTCTGTTGGAGTTATTTCTGCCACGCCCACGACCACGGTGATTCCGTTGAGAATTGGAGAAGGAACCACGGGTTGGAGCAAAGGTATTTCGAGCACCACCCCTGCCACTGTTGTTGCTGCCACGATGAGAAGAGGAATGGGTGACATACTGAGCCGAGGCGTGGGAGAGATCCACAGTGGGTTGGTTTTGAGCAATACGAAGCTCATGGGAGAGGAATAAACCACAGAGATCATCAAGATTGTAGGGGCGAGAGTGAGTCTGAATAGAAGCAACCATGGAATCATATTCAGATCCAAGACCACTCATGAAGAAGGAGACAAGTTGATAATCAGAGAGAGGATGTTCAATGGCAGCCAAGGTGTCAGCCAAAGTGGTAAATTTGTGGAAGTAATCTGCTATAGAGGAATCACCTTTCTTTAAGGTGGAAATCTGATGGTGAAGCTGCATCTGACGAGCATGAGATTGAGAAGTAAACATCTTCTCAAGGCAGAGCCAAACATCACGGGATGTGCGGCAATTAACCACATGAGCCAAGACGGTTTCAGAGAGAGAAGAAATTAAAGCACTCAAGATCATTTGGTCTTGAGTTTGCCATGCTTGAAGAGCAGAGTCGGGCTGACCCGGAGTTGCAGCAGAGGACGCAGTTGGAGTTGGAGCAGGTCGAGACCCATCAAGAAAACCATACAGGTGTTGGCCTCTCAAATAAGGTACGATTTGTGCTTTCCATAATAGATAGTTTTCTCTGGTTAATCTGATGGTGATTAAATGATGGATATGTGGGAGAGGGGTGGGAAGGGAAGATGAGGTTGCAGAGTCGGTGGTAGAGGATGTAGACATTGTGTTTGAGAAAAGGTCTAAGAGAAAAAAGAGGTAGACAATGGTCAGTGAGGCTCTGATACCATGTGAGAGTTACAATTCTGTATATTTTCTGAATGTTCTGCCTTGCCTAAATCAGGTCAAGGGATGCAGTATATTTATATTGATGAAAAACAATGATAAGTACAATGTATTGTTGAGATAAACCAAAGCTAAATAAACTCCTATTAATCCGGTTGTTTATCTATTTGTTGCTGCTGCAATATTATCTTCTGTTGATGATGGCTTGTGATCTTTATCTTTAACAAATATTAGCTGGGTTTTTATGTTTATATCTCTGTTGGAATTCATATCTCTGTTGCTGGGTTTTTATGTTTATATGTGGGTTTGCTTATGGATTTGATATTCTTCTTGGCTCATGAGTATATGTGTGACCATGGGTGATTTTTAAGTTTTTGATGAAGAATACCCTCTGTTTCTGTTTTCTGCAGTGAGCAGAAAGTTGTATGAAATTCTGGGATTTTTGTAAAAAGTAATTTGGGAAACGGTTTGTTGAAGATTGATTTATTATATGTCTAGTATAAGTGTTTAAAATCTCACTTGAAAATATGGTTATTTGAATACCTTTTGAGAATTTATAAGAAAATCCTACAAATCTGTCAAATGGACAGTGTCTGTGTTGTAGTGATTAAATATTCATAGTAATTTATATATGTGGAATCTGGATACAAAAGATGAATATAATGAAATTTAACACACAGGGCTTGAGTTTAGAATCAAGAATTATAGTATTTGGATTGATATTGAAAGAGTTATTAATTTTCTTATGAGACACTAAATCTGTCAGGACAGATTTGTGTTTACCATATGACGAGAATTTTAATAAATTCTAGAGATGTTATCTTGATCTGAATTTTCTGTGGTAGCTTGTACATATATATGAGGTCATCCCTGTTAAATTTCAAGTTACTTTGATAACTTTAAGTGTTCCAAATAAAATTTATAAAATGACTGATCTGCAGAAATCTGCTTAATGTTAAGCTGAAAATACTGGAACTTTGGGGAATTAATTATTGAATTCAATTCATTGATTTGAGTTGTAATTTAGTGTGAGTATTGTTTGGCATGTATACTACTTGAGTGAATTTTATCATGCCTTGGTTTTGTTATTTGAAACCCAAATGAAAAGTATGAACTATGTAACCTTTGTTTGTTATAACGTTTTCTGGTTTAATTTTCTTACTCTGATTAAATTGAGTTAAAATTATTCTATAGACATGATTTAGTTCCTAAATTGATTTTTGTTTAAATCCTTTCAAACATATCTATGATCTTAAAGATTTTTTCATTTGAAACTTTAAATGTAATTTGATGCACCTATTTAGTAAGCATTGTTATCTATTTTGGTAACCTTTATATTGGGTTTTGTTTTTTACTTCAGGAGAAAGAAATGTTTCATGTCATGACCCACATACCGAGGGGAGATCCATCCCAATACAACAAGTTTCAAGTCTATATATTTCTCATGAGGACATTTAATTAGTTAGTTGATAAGACTATGTTTTAATGTGATTAAGAATAGTGTGAAATTTAAACTTTGTATACAATAGATTGGACTTGAGTATTGTTTTTCTTTTATTCTATGTGTCAATTTAATATATGTAATGAATTTATGACTATTTGTTTATTGAATTGTTGTATGATAATGTATGAATGTGTTTTCAATATTAATGTAAAAAGCAGAATGAAAACTATAAAAAATCTAAAAAATGAAAAAAGTAAATAGCGACGACATTATGTCGTCGCTGTTATACTACAATCAGCAACGACATATTTGTCGTCGCAAATAGTGACGTATCAGCAACGACGATTGTTACTATTAGCGACGAAAATGTCGTCGCTGATGGTATTATAATAGCAACGACAAAATGTTGTTGTTGAATTTCTAATAGTGACGGAGCAATAGCAATGACAATTAGCAACGATTTTGTCATTGCTAATGATAATTAGCGACAACTTTTAGAGTATCAACGACGACTTTGTGTCGTCGCTAAAGACCAAATTTCTTGTAGTGTTTGGTATTTTGTTTGGTAGAAAATTCTAAAAACTATAAAAGTACATCTTTGCATGTACCTACACTTGAGGGCCCATTAGTCATGATTTCTTTACTTAATGCAGAGATGGCAATTGTAGAGAGTCTTTTGGAATGCAGAAGCAAAACATGGGAGGAGCGATGTTCGAATTTTTCATCTAATGGATGTAAGGATCAATGCTGTCATTGGGAGTATGTGACTGCCGGAGCTAGCTTGTCATGGATTATTCAATCGTGCATGCTATTGCTATTACATTTATGAACAAAAAGTCCATTGCTCAACGCAAATGATCCTAAAAATGCATTTTGTGTATTGCATGCGTTTGATTGTTATATTGAGTATTGTTGTCCAATTTATTACTACAACCAAAATGAGAGGACATTATTTAATACCTTTGTAGAAATCTCAATGAATGATTATGATTTTTCATCGGCGAGATGAATATTAATGCAAAAGATGTAATATAATATGTGTAAACTTAAATGATAAAGTTATATAGTTTTTTGATGTCAACGAATTAAAGGGATTGAAAGTATTGAGAAGCTTGTGAAAGAACCAAAAGGTCCAAATGGGAGTGAGTTTCTTTATAAACAAGCTTGCAGCGAAGGAATAAATGGAGGAAATGGCCGATTGTGATCTAGTCTTGTATATGGTATAGCAAATGACAAGTAACAATTTTATAAGATCCACTAGTTTACTTTACATATATTTTTGTAGTATTTACTCTAGAGGAAGGCAATTTAATAGTTGATTTGCTATAAAAAAAATAAAATAAAAAAACACCTTCAACAAGAAAGTTATTGAGTAATGTAACGTATATAAAATTTATACTAAGTGCAACTTGAACTTAAACCATAAACAAGATTAAAGTAAAACATTGAAGAGAAAATTAATTTTAAAAAATGTTAGTTAATATAAGTATAAAGTACATTACTAACTAAACAAAAAATTTAATTGATATTGAAAAAATAAAGTGAATTATAATTATAATTTCATTTCCGTGCCTAGTTTCAAATTATTTTTTCTTGTCTAGTGTTAGGGTAAAGACTTTGTATATGATTATTGTTGTGCTTAAGGTACTCTAAAATCTTAGGTGACTATAAATATATATTTTAAACAAGTAAAAGATATAAATATAAATAATTAATATAGAGTCAATATAGATGAAGTTAAAATATTAACTAACTATAAGATATTAAAACAAGTCAATTGATTACTTAAAAGTGAAACGAAAAAAAAAATAAAAAAATAAAGTATGATAAGATAACTCAAAAAATTTAAAATGTTCTATGTATGCTTTGATTTTTTAAAAGAGAATATATGATTTATTTATTTTTTTTGAAATTAACTTAGATGTCTCAATGTTTATTCTTTCAACTATTCAAAAGGTGGGTTTACGTTTTTTACAAAACATCTTAATTAAAGAGTATAAAGGATTGTAGAAGAATTAAAAAGAAAAAAAAGGAGAACAACAAAATTTTGCATATTGGTAAAGGGATGCTGCGATAATATACCATTTTACCATGGTTTTAAAAACCGGACTAGGGAGAGAACCGAAAAGGAGAGTGGTTCTCGTATCACTGGTCCGACTGGTATCAGACTGGTGGTCAAATCGGTGACGTCATAAATAATTTAATTAATAATTTTAAAATTATGTAAATAATTAAATAAATATATAAACAATTTGTAACTAATAATATTGGGTTAACAATATATAACAAATTTTAAAATACTTTATATAAATTTACACGTCTTATATTTTGAAAAAAAAAAAAAAAATCAAATCTAAGTAAAATGTAACTATGTAAGTATGTAATTAAACATATTAACATTACAAAATAATGAGAGTAAGACCGTAAGAGTAACAAAGATCTCTTCTCTTCGAAAAAGGCACATGTGACATCGTGAAAGTGAAAGAGATGGTGGATGGGAGAGTGAAAGATCAAAGTGATCAATAATGTATCAGAGGTTGTTTCGATTTGATTAGGAGAACGGAATATTTTGATTGCTATCGATGTACCGTTTCAAAGTCTCTGTTATATATATATATATATATATTATTTTAATGAACTTGTATCTTATTGGAAATGTTGAACAAGGTTAAATTAATAATTAATTAGCTTTAGTTATTTTAAGATTCATTCAATTTCTTAAAAACAAAAAAACAAATATTGTTAGCTCTATCTCACTTTTATTCATATGAAAAAACTTTACTCTATTATTATTTTTAAAGGTTATTACTGTTACTATTTCTTTTCTATTTTATATCATATTTGAATGACACACAACACAATAAGATGATTTCAATGGTCGCGTGTGGTCCGATTAATTTTGATCATCTAACCTTAGTGTGGTACGACATGAAGTTTTAACTATGATATGTATATGAGCCTATTTTGGTCAGATAATTTGTTAACCCCGTTGAGCTCCCATGTGGTTGAACAAATTTTAGACCCTACAAAAAAATAAAAATAAAAAGGGTTTTTCACATGCCAAAGACAAACGTTTAGATATTATTTTCCTAAAGACTCCTAAAGACAATTCTAGAAAGGAAGATTTAGTCGAATGATTTTTCAAGTGATTTCCTTAGATGAAGATGTGTAATGTCCTCTTTTGGACTACGAGAAAGGATATGTAGAGTAAGTTTGCTACACATAATATGTGATAATATGCCTATAGGGTTGAGAAGTGACTAGGAACATGTTAAGGGCTATATTTTATTTTTGACTTAAGGGGATGTTGTTGAGGATTCATACTTAAGTGTTATGATCATGGCTTTAGTATTTATGTTATTAGTATTAGTATTCTTACTAAAGTTAATCATGAATTGTTTGATCTGAGTTGTATTGGTAGTCTAGTAAGAGGTGAAAAAGAGAAAATAATGTTTATAGTATTTTCCTGATTTAAGATGTTGAACTTTGGATGTTACCCTTTTCTTGATTGAAAGTTAGGATCAAATTTGAATATGTGGTTGTAATTGTTTCTGGATTTCAGTTTGTTTGTACCGAATTGGGTAAGGCATAACTTGAGATTGGAGTGGAATTTTGGAACGAAATTTGGGGAATAGATACTCAACTTGATGTTCTATAATACTGTGAAATTTCATGAGTTTTCGTTATGGTTTTGGGTGTCTAAAGACAGTCTAATTAGAGCTGTGTTACTGCAGAATGCAATCTGAGTAATCGAGGTTGAATCCTTTGTAGCTCTACTTAGAAATTAATTCTTGATACGAAATTTGGGGCATATGAAGTTAACATATATATGTTATAATCTGGAGAAATTGGAAATTTTTGGAGACTTCTGGGTATTTTAATTTTTAAGTCTTAGTGGGCTGATCTGTTCTAGAAATTAATGTGGAGGTTGTAACTTTGAACTCTTAGAAACCTAATCTAGAAGCATCACTTTTGTAAACTGTTTTACAGGCATATTTTGAAGGTATAGACTTAATGTCTAGTGATGAACTTAATGAGGTTTAGGCCAAGATTTGTGTGGATCCTTTGGAAATTGGTTTTAGGAACATTGTGAGTTTTACAACATTGTTAAAAGGATTTTGGGAAAGTTATTTCAAGGTCAATTGATACTTAATGTGAATTTCCTTTGGTGACCATATTTATGTTATTATGTGTTTTATGGCAATCCTACATTCATGGTGATGGTGTACCTTAAGTTCAATGAATTGATTTGAAGGACATTATTGAGGTTAAGGTTACAACTTATTATAGGTGGTCGTGGCACCTCGGTGCTATGATGATAGACAGATAAGATACAAGAAATGACCAAATATATATGATTAAGGAATATCTACTTCTTAGTGAGATAAAAACATATAGTTTTAAGGTTGATAACCTATCAAGAGTAAGACAATAACCTTAAGATAAATACAAGTTGTTGAGGAATTAAACTTAGAGGTGATTGTTTTTTTAACAAACCAAAAGTTTGAGCTAAATCAATGTTGTAGATGGTGACAAGGAATATGTCAAGATTAGTTCTCCGTGCATATACACTACGAGTAGTGATTCATTGAATACCTGAAGGACTAGGAAACTTCTCTTTACTATCTGAGGAAGGAAAGCAGTTAAGCATGGTGCTCATGACCTATCAAGGAATAGAAGTAACACTTAACCCTGAGGTTTAGAGTAGTCTAGTCATAGCTTGAAAGTTTAAATGAATCCATAAAGAGTTAGTTTACCCCTTATTATGAATGAAAACCTAAATTAATTGTGTCATGTTGGAAAATGATGACATTAGAGCTTATCGTTTATTTAAGGAACCAAAGATGCGCAACAGAAGTGTGATATGTCAACTCACATAGGAGTTTAGACAAAGTATGGTTCTAAAGTAATAAGAGTAAGAAACAAAGAACCCATGAGGAGTTAGAACCTGCCGAATAAACTTTCTAAAAGTATGTGTCCTAGAGATAGCTATGGATAGCAATTCAATGACCTAGATTTTTATTCAACTAAAGTCAAGAGTTTATTCAATCTAAAAGTTTGACGTCACTTGCACTAGTTGCCATGCTATGTAAGGTGTGTTCACACATTAAGACTTTCGATTAAAGTAGTACCCTTACGACAAATGCAAGAGGTTATAGATAACTTATATTGTCATTAATGATAGAGAATATATCAAAGAGTGGAGGTAACATATAATCCTGAAGTGAGGGTTTAAATTAGTTGTACCATTTTAGAAAAGGTGAGATTTGAAGTTAAATTTGTCAAGTAAGAAAATCAGAGGAGTACAGCAAAAGCTTAGTGTGTAACCTTTAGGCTGAATTTAGGAAATGTTACTCTAAGTTTATAAGGGGCAAAAACAATGTATTGAGGAGTTTAAAGACATGTTGAAGTAATAGAAACCCCTTGAGGTATATGCGTCTTATGTGTTGGTTGAGGCCTTCATGAGATATAAACTAAGGATACAACTGTGGAGTTGAGTCATAGGTGAGAATAAATGATTTCAATTTTCGGGGACGAAAATTTTATAAGGAGGGGAGATTGTGATGCCTCGTACCACTTAATGGTTTAATTAATTATATTGGTTCAAAACTAATAAAGGATTATAAGTTTAATAAATTTATGTGGTAAGTAAATTTAATTTGGATTATCACTACACTACATTATTATATACACATTAGTAATGAAAATGGATATAGTTTAATTATAACCAAACTATAATAAGGCATCAAGGTAGTTAATAGATTTCAAGAGGGGCAAAATGGTTATTTCATACCTAGTTTTGAAGTCCAATAGAAACTAATCATTTGGAAAAGCTTTACACTTACCCTCCCATTGCATATGGACACATGGCAAGCACTAATAACACATCCCCTCTCTTATATTGACCGGCCATACATTGCTCCTCATTTCATTTCATTGTTTCAAGAAGAAAGAAAGGAAAGAAAGAGAGAGAAACTCTCCTTCTGCTGGCCGGCCCCCACCCCACCCTTTGATGTCCCTCATTTCTCTAACATAGACAAAAGAAAGGAAGAAGAACACAAATGCTTTTCTTCCCCTCTTGACCCACGGGTCCAGCAGCTTGTTTCCTCTCATCTTCCTCCACAATTCATGTTAGAGAAAAAGTCTAGCCCTCCTCCTTCAAGAAATCATAAGCTAGGTAAGTGTTTTTTATTTTAGTCAAGTTTTGAAATGGGTATAGTTGAAATTGTTAGTTGATCTTCATGATTTCTATACTTTAAGGTTATGGGTTTGTAAAAATATGATTTTGGGTTAGGGAAAACGAATTTTTATGGACATGCATGTGGGATTTGAAGTGGTAGTTGCTGGAAATTTTACTGCTCTGTCAGATCTGCGTGAACAGTGAACTTTCATGGAAATTCTGTTCTTACTGAAAATATATATGGGGAAACGGTTTTCTTTAGGGTAATATATTATATGTCTAGGTTATGTATATGAAATTTTATAGAAAAATATTGAGTTTTGGTAATTATTTGTGATTTTACAAGAAAACTGTGCAAATCTGTCAATTTGACAGATTCTGTGTTTGTCGGTTTGAAATTGCATAATAAATCCAATATTTGGAATTTAAGTGATTGGGATAATTTTTTGGAACCCTAGGATGTATATGTTATTGATGGAATTAGCCCCATGCCATTTTAGTATATAATGAATTGTGAGTACTGATTTAAAGTCACTTTAAAAACTGTGCTAACAGATTTGAGTCTTCTGTCTCGGTTGAATTTTATAATTTTGTATAAAGCTCAAATAGAGCTGAAATTTTTAATTAAAGTACTAGACATATAATAGAACAAGAAAATGAAATATCAATGAAATTAGATAGTGAATGGATGGTTAAATTCACTGTTCAAATGGTCTGCCCTGTAGTGGGACAGAACATTTATTACCTGAAAGAATGAGACTTTGACGAACTTATTCTTGCAATTGGATGATTTATTTGAGTTGATATTTTATGTGCAGGACCAATTGCATGTTTATTGTATAGGTGAATTTTATTAGGCATTGATTTCACTATTTGATGTTATAAAGAAAGTTATGAGCCATGTAACTATGGTTTCTGCATTAGTGCCTTAGAAACAATGTGTGATTGCTTGAAGTATGTTGTATTTGATGTTATAGTTATGAGGTTGGTTAGCCTTGGATGCCTTCAGCATGTTGTTTGGGGTTTAGTAAGGGCTTAGTAAAGATTTGTTAAGTTAAATTAAGCGAGTTAAGGTCATAAATGTTGATTAGCCTATTATGAGTTAAGGTTGACATTAAGTTGAAACTAAGATTAAGTTAAAGTTAACTTAACTCCTATACTTGGTTTAGGATAATCAAGGGAGGATAGGTGAAGCGATCTGCTTGAGACTCTTGGAATCCAGCTTTTGGATTAAGGCAAGGGAATGTGCCATGAAAATTTAATAGTCCATGTTTTAAGAATATATCTATGTATGTTTTATCAATGCTTTCAGTAAACTCAATTTGATACTTGTTTATAAAGAAAACGTGCATTGATTTAGAAATAGTTTTGAGTTGGTACAGTTAAGACAAATTTTAGAAGTAAGCTGTGGATATGCTATGAATTTGGGCTTAGTAAGGCAAGAGAGAGATTGAAAAATAAACAAGCATGATATGTTTTATGAACACCTAAAATGGTTTTCAGTGTGAGGGCCTTGTGACCGCAGGAAGGCCTCGAGGGGTTTTATTCCCTGTAGACCGGCAACAAGTAAGGTCACGAGGGATTGTATTCCCTGTAGACTGGTAGCAGGAAGGTCACAAGGGGTTTTCATACCCTGTAGATTGACAAGCAGGAAGGCCACGAGGGGTTTCATACCCTATAGACTAGTAAGCAGGAAGGCCACGAGGGGAAAGTTTCCCTGTAGACATGACACAAGTAAAGTCACAAGGTGCCAAGTCTTAAAGATATAGTACAGATACATGTTCCACATAGTTTTGCTATATTATGCAATAGTATGAGATAAGTTTTCTCTCCAGAACAGTTTAAAGGAGCATATTTTATTTACATATAAAGGAATCAAGCTATATGTTCAGATTTCAATAGTTATATTATGCCTTACAAGTTATCAGTATTATGTTCATCAGTATGAAACATATATGTTCAAGAAACTCATGAAATCATTTTAGCATGAAATGTTTATACGCAAGTCATATCCACAAAAATTATTTTGTTTATCATACATTCATGCATACTGTTAAAGTTTCATGTCACGCCTCCTTTACTGAGCAAAGTGGATTGCTCAGATTGCAGGAACATCTTATAGTGCAGCCAAGAGTCTCAGCATGGAGGAGCAAGTACATTGGTATCTAGAACTAGTCTTAGATGTTTTGTGTTTTGGAGTATATAAAACAGAAGTGATGTATATGTTTAAATAGTCTTCCGATGTAATAGAGTTATTATGTCCACATATTAATGTATTTTGTATAAACAGTTATAGATGCTCTAATTACTATCACTTCCTTTAGGTGGACTAGTATACTCATTCGTTTTGTAAAAGAGTATATTTATAGTATTGGGAGTTCCCAACCCAAGAAAAAGTTAAAGAATTAGAACGAGAGAAAAGAGAGAAAAGAAAAGAAAGAAGAAGAAAAAAAAAATTTACTCCTTTTAGTTGGTTCGTGTTAATATCAGGCACAGGCTTGGTATTAGCATGCCGGTCCAACTTCGAATCATATTACGGATTTGGTTTGTGACAGATATTATCTCGCAGATGGTATATATCCATCATGGGCAACATTTGTTAAAACCATTCCAGCGCCACAAGGAAATAAAAGACAATTGTTTGCTCATAAACAAGAGGAAGCAAGGAAGGATGCTGAGCGGGCATTTGGCGTGCTTCAAGCACGATTTGCAATTGTGCGCAAACCTGCACGTTTTTTCCACCTTGAAACGCTTAAGGATATTATGATAGCATGCATAATATTGCATAATATGATTGTTGAAGATGAGCGACATTTATATGTTTGTGCAGATGACTTTGATTATGAACAATTTGATGGAATTCAACCTGAACCAATATCACATCATCGTACACCTCAACTTATAGAGTTCATTCAACGTCATCAATCCATTAGAGACAGAGGGTCTTATTCTAAACTTTAAGCGGATCTCATTGAGCACATATGGCAACTACATGGCAAGTGATAAGACCTTGTAACTTGTAAGTCTAAATTTCTTAGTTGTTTTACTTTTTATTTAATGTTAGTTTTTATTTAACTTGTAAGCCTATTTGTTTAATGTTACTTTTTATTTATCAAACTTATTTAAAGTTACTTTTTATTTTTTTAGATGGTGACTCCTCTCTTAGAAAACTGAAACTTGGTAACAACCAGGATTTTGTGCATAAATAAGCTTAAGCTCCCATCATGTCGTTTTGATTAAAAAAAAAAAAAAAAATGAATGTTAGAAAGACTTGTTTAAGCTTTATGAGAAGATGGGGGACGGGGGTGAAAGGTGTCAAAATATCATTCGATTTGGGAAAATGAGAGCATGGACCAACAGCACAAACATCACCACTGCTATTATCACTATAGATTTACCTTGAGCTTCAAAACATTACAAAAGGATGTAACCATAATCTTAATTATAAGATTGCTAAGTGCATATATATATCAACTTCACCTAAGTTTTGATTTTGGATTCATCTACCACCTGCTGAACAGTTCCAGTCACTTTATATATATCCAAATTGAATAACTTGTTTGCTACATCTACATCTTTTAACAGAAAGTGACTACCTTATTCAACTAATCATTTGAGTACAAGAAAATTACTAATGAGAATCCTAGTTATCAAAAAATATCATGGTTAATATTAATGAGCATCCTAGTTATAAAAAACAAAAAAATATTAGTGCTTATCTAGCACTAGAGTTTTGAACCAGTGTTGCCCGAATGCTATCATTTGCTACTGCCACTATGAACATAATTTAGTGACATATGCCAACAATACAAAAATGATATGTGCTAGTATCCATGCACATTTACATGATTAGTGCAAAAATTATCCTTGCACAATACAAAAAAAATACAAAGCTACAATTAATCGTGATGAGAATTTAGACTTGTAGGTTTCCAAGATTTCAAAGCGGCGTATACGAATAAATTCGTGCTGCTCTGGATCCTTGGTGCTTAAATCCTTCATCATGATTTCATTTTCCACTTTCGCATTTTCCAGCTCAATCTTCCTTTATTTCATCCAACTTGGTGGCAAGGCTTGAGACCATATTATCTTGGCTCTTTCTTTTCTTCAATCGTTCCTTTTCGGCCTTCTTGCCTAATGGTCTCTCCAAGTCTACAAAGGCATTGGACTCATCATTGTCTTCATCTAGATGTATTGACTCAGGAAGAGTAGGAGATGATGTTATTGGGGCTGATCTTTTTCTTCCCTTCACATTATCTTTATGCTCCAACCATTTAGCTTCATGCCTCAAGGTAACCCAACAGTGTTCAAAGTGAAATGAGGACTTATAGAGTTCCTTATACATAAATTTTGCCTTGCCAATATGAGAAATTAACAAATTGAAAATAATGAGTGTCTTAAAAATATTGGTGCATTGATAAAAAAAAATAAAAAAATACTAGATGCTAACTACATGTACCTTGTCTTGTTCAGTATAACCACTTGGATTTAGTGTTTCAATTTGAGCCAAGACTCCACAAAACTTATTGGTACATAGCTAAATCGTTGACCACCGACTTGTCAAAGAGGTTTCCGAGCAATCAGATTCAAATTGCTTGTTGTTGTGGAAGTACAACCACATTCTTTTCCAATATTGCTTGTATTTTTGGTCATTCGAGAGCACTGCATCTAAGCTATTATTGAGCCACGCCGATACTAGCATATTATCTTCTTCAATGGTGAAGTTGTTACCCCGTTGAGATTTCTTAGTAGTTGATCTTATTTCAACAAGGGATGAGGGCTGATTTTCAATTGGGGGTGGAGACTGCTGGGCATCCACATTCATATGTGGAGTGGCCATCATAAAACCATTGTCAAAACCTTGTTCCCCCTCTTGTAAAAGGTCAATGAAGAAGGGGCCTTCTTGCCTCTGTGAGTCCATTACTTACAAAAAACACACACACACACAAAATTTCACATAATACTTATCAATACTATAACTCATATTACATTGAGTTGTTGTAGTACTTGTTCAATTTGTACAAAAATGAAAGCTGAATATGGAGCCCACAATCAGTCAAGTTTAATTACTTTCTTTTGTAATAAAATCAATAACCCAAAGTTCCAAAATCAGTAAAAGAAGTTCATTGAGACATTTTGTCAAACATGTAAAGGGTAAATGAAAAAGAACTAGATTTCAAGCATTCAATCATGAAGCCCAATCCAATACAAAATACAATTAATCCAATCAGTGCAATATTTAACCTTGACCATCAAAGAATCATGGAACATTTTTTTTTTTAAAAATTTTTTATCAGTGAGAGGAAAAATTAATAAAAATATAATTGCAGAAAATGGCTCTATGGAATGTTGTATAACGATCCACAAGTTCCTATCAGCATGTGAAACAAAGAATGAATATGGGTATCATGAAACAAATGACAAACAAAAGAAGAAGAAAAAAATCGACAAGTAGGAAACAATATATGGAATGGATTTCATGTGGGTTTGTTTTGAGAAGATGGAACACCATGGACAATCCAAAACAAAGTGCGAAATAGATCTGATTCAATTCAACCTAACAAAAAATTACATCATTAAAGATGAAACAATTTCGGCTATGGAGGGAGAAGAGAAAGGGGAAAAATTTCATACCTTTTTGGTGAGTGATGATTCCAGCCAAGTCTTAAATGAAATTCCGTTTGCGTCGTCAGGAAGTTGTGAGGAAGAGAGAGTCTCTTCACTAATGACAAGAAGAGAGAGTCTCCTCATTGATAGGACCTTTGACAGCCACGACCAGCAGAATAGAAGAAAGAAAAGAGGAAAAGAGAGGGAGTGAGGTTTTAGAAAACAAAATAATAAAAAAATGAAATGCCTAATGAACAGTGTAAGGCATAAATGGCTTGGCATTGTAGCAAATTTCCATTTTGCCTCATGTGTAGCTCATCCATTGGGAGCCATTTTTTGGGCTTATTAGCTATATTTGAGTTTATTTTTGCTTTTGGCAAACCCATTGGAAATGCTCTAATACCCATCAGTTAGTCCAATAGGCCTCCACTATAACAAATTAGGTCCTATAAGGTTTGTTTGAGTGGGAGGATAGGAAAGATATTGTGTTTTCCATTATATATGTTTGGTTGCAAGGATAGAAAAGAGTTGTATTTTACTTTGTTTGGTTCAGAACAAAAATGACAAGATTAGATTCTTTTAAAAAAAATTGACTAAAGAAAAAAAATATAACAAGGTAAAGTTAGAGGGCAAAGAAGTCTTTTTCACTTCAATGCCCTCTCTCACCTATTTTATTTCTCCTATTTTCCACCCGAATTAGGTGGATAAGAAATTGTGGGCTCGGAGAGAAAACTCTCGGACCCCACCAATTTTCCTTCCCAATTTCTTTCCTAACCAAACAATGAAAAACTTGTGTTTTCCTTCCACTTTTCTCTTCTCTTCTATTTTCATTCCCTTTTTTTTACACGTAATTAAACAAACACACCCATAATCACTGAACTCTCAGCCTCGTCTTGTGACTAGTGTTCTGAAGATGGTTAGAACTTAGAACCCATTTCTCTCCATTTTTGTTCTTCAAATAAAGCTCTTGTTATTTAGACCAAAATAAATAAAAAATAGAAATTGCAACATCAAGCAAGTTAGAACCTTAACCCAATCTGAGGTTCAAAATTCATATTCCTTACTAAACCAATTACCACCATTTCAACTCAACTTGAGACCTATGAGCTATTATCTCTAAAAACCCAAATTGAGTTGTTGACTTATTAATAGTCATTTCTGTTTGCTAGCATGTTAATATTCATTTGTTATGGATACTCTTTTTCTAATATATATAACTCCTTCAAAAGAATGCGGTCCAATACAAATACTACACAACTAGCTTTTCTTTTTTGGCCAAAAGTTATATATATATATATTGTCAAGAATAATGCGAGTGACTCAACAGTTTTCACAAAATGTTAGTACATTTTCTAATAACTCAAACCTAAGACGCTTTGATATATTCAAATGGTCAGAGACACTTCGTTAAATTCAATGGTTAAAGACGCTTTATCCGTTAGTGCTTATTAAGAGGGTTTTTTTTTTTTTTTTTTTTTTTTTTTTTTTTAATGATAGAAATTCTAATTCAAACTCACACACACGTATATTTTGAAGATCCTAAAATTCGAACCCACACCCTAGTAGAGGGGTGAGGCTTTGTTGGAGGTGAGGATTATCACTGGGTCGAATACCTAAGTGGCATTAAGAAGTGCTAAAAGTAACGACATTGTCTTAGCAACTTATGCTATTAAAACTCCAAATTTTCTTTCTTATCTTCCAAAAGCAATGAAATAAAATGGTAAAGACTTCCAAATTTGTTTACTTGTTAGCCATCTTTGCAATCTTCATCCTCTCTGCTGACATTAGTAAGTTGCATTCATATATAACCATTCAACATAGTCTAACATAAAGTCTCAAATTAGTAAATAAGTCATATAATGTTTTAATGTTAAGTCCATTTTGTAAGAACCAGTGCATTGTAGAAAGAGTAATGCTAGAGATACTATAAGTTTTACTACATAACATTACAAATTGATGTGTCACCAATAAAAAAATGATAATTTAGACATTTATTTATTATGTTGTTGAAGTGGCACACATTGCATTTATTGTCAAATCAATTTGTAAGTTTTTTTGGTAGTAAAATTGGTAACTTCAGCATTCTGTTGGTATAAAATATTAAAAACTATAAAAGTACATCTTTGCATTTACCTACACTGGAAGGCCATCAGTCATGGTTTCTTTACATGATGCAGAGATGGCAACTCCATATACTTTTTTGGAATGCAGAAGCAAAACATGGCATGGGCGAAGTTTGATTTTTTCATCGAATGGCTGTAAGAATCAATGCAAACATTGGGAGTATGCGACTTTCGGAGCTTGTCATGGATCATTTAATCGTGCATGATATTGCTATTACAATCGTGAACAAAAAGTCCATTGCTGAACACAATGGATCCTGAAATATGCTTTGTAGAGAACTCAATGAATGATTAATATTTTTCATCGGCAAGATGAATATTAATGCAAAAGACGAAATACAATAGCTTTTTGGCATCAACGAAAATGTTGACACGAAAAAAAATATTATTTGCCCCAAAAAAATAAATCCATGTCAACTTTTTTATCGATGTGGAGATTTAAAAAGACACAATTTATTACATCACTATACAACAACTCTTTCATTGATGCAAAAACAAAAATTTGCAGAATATTTTTAACTCATTTTTCTTTTAGTGAGACAAGAGTAAATAAAAAGTGATTCAAATCATGTTCTACTTTCTTAAATGCAACAAATGTGTAATATAAATTGCATTTGGTGAAGACCAGATTTCAAACTATTTACCATTTAGTGAAATCTCATCTTCAATAAAAGATTTCAACTATCTACACTTATAGTGAAATCGATGAATATGAGATTTCACCTAAGAGATTTTAACTAGTCACGATTTAGTAAAATTGCATCTTGAATATGTAATTTCATCTAAGGGTGATGAGATTTCACATTGCAAACCTAACATGCTCCTCTTGTCGTGACAAATGACAATTCGTTGACATAGCATTTTGAAGATGAGATTTTGAAAAGTGTTTTATTTTTTCTGTTTGTTTCATACCATTAGTACTTTTTAAATTGGAAAAATTACACTTTTCCCCCTTAAGTATATAAGACAGTTCTAAAGTCTCACCTTTAGTTTAAAACGTAGTAGTCCAAGCCTGAAAAAAATAAAAAAATAAATAAAAGCTAATGAGAGAAATGAATTGAAGCATGAGAAGGTTGTAATGTATTGATTTCTTATTTTAGGATGCAATAATTACTAATTTTAGGTATTTTTCATTTTGTAGGAACCTAACGAGATTAAAAATATGCCTGGTACAACCACTGTTATGGGATTAAGTGTGCTTGGAACACTAGAGAGTTTTAACTTAAATAATAATCTTTATTTTGTATCACAAATGGGTTGGTGTTAGGTTCAAGTATACAGAATCTTATATATCATATACAATGTAAGAGTCTGAAATGAAACAGTCATAACACATTGGTGAGGGGAAGTTATAATATTCGTAAGGGTCACTGATGTGGCCAAACATGAGTGCCCTCTTAATATCATTGGATGGGTCTATATGATTCAACCTCATATGGAGATGAACTTGCAATCCTTGATTTTCTTTTGGGTAAATTACACTAACACCCCCTAAGTTTGGTGAAACTAGACTCGCTATACCCTATATTCAACAATGACATTTCGTTTCAAAATTCTCAAAATAACTCACATTTCGCTCCAATTTTGAAGGTGGATATTGAGAGATACCGTCGGGACACCTCATGGGATAATTTGTGCTATTAACCCTTTTTAGGGTTAAAAGCAAATGATCAATGAGTCGCCACCTGGATTTTAGGTCGAGGAACCTATGAGAACCACGACTCGAGGGTCAAATGGGCCTTAAAATGTGACCCAACCGGCATTGGATCAACCCTATAGATTTGAAGGTTGATTGTACATGTAAATGAAATCGCCATTTATTTTAACTTTGCAATGCGAACCATCAATTCAAGATTTGGAGGCTTGGTTATAAAATGGGAAGGTGTTAGGCACCCCATTTTACCCGACTTAAATATCGTTGCTGAATTTCTAATAGTGACGGAGCAATAGCAATGACGATTAACAATGACTTTTAGAGTATTAGTGACGATTTTGTGTCGTCGTTAAAGGCCAAATTTCTTATAGTGAGCAAAACTATTTTTAAAGAAATCCGGAGCTTCCTTAGCCAAGGCATCCTCAATGAAGTTCAATCTGTTTTTGGGATAATTCTTGGTGAAATCACGGCTCTTGCAAAAACAGCCACCAATTTTCCATTGCACCACCTATGGCTAGAAATAGATAGTTAATGTATTTTTGTATTTTGTTTCTTTTTCATTCTCTCTGATCTTGGATCTATCCTAATCTTTGTATATATATATATATATATGTTTACAAGGTTGGTGGTGTGTTGCCGTGTATCAAAATTAATTAGAACTCGGTTTAAAAGTATTGGTGTGCACGAATAAATAAGCGACGAAAGTCTTCCAAATAGAGATCCTAGTTTAACGAGGATACAGTCAATAACTTTGACCAATATCAAGCCATCGACTTAACAGTAAGTGTAGTTAACATTGAGGTTAGTTTTTTTTAACATTGAGGTTAGTTGAATCCTTAGACAACCAATAGAATATGGATGGTTGGCTTCACCTATCACAATTAAGTTTGGACACTTTCCATAAATTAAATCAATTAACTCACCCAAACATTAATAATTCCTCAAATTTCTTACAACTAGAGGAAAGATAACTTAATTAGGTATAGGGGTATAGCCCAGTATTAAAAAAGCTAATAAATCATGATCACATAGATACATACTTGTCTAGTTACAATCATGTATTTCCTTTATCACACAGGCATGTATATAGACTACATTCATATATAACTAGTGTATTTTAGTATTTATCTGGCTTCCATCTCGGAAACTGTGATATTATTTATGGAATAGTTTTCTGGCTTAATTTCAGAATCTTCAAACTCTTCTGCGATTATGTTGTTAAAATATGCAGGTTCTTTCGGAGGGGGGAGTTGAAGAGTTTCATTTGAAAGCATAGAAACAACATCCTGCATGATGGGTCTATCTATTGCTTGGTCTTGTACGCATAAGAGACCAACATGAACGCATCTCAATGCTTCTAATGGAGGGCATGACTCATCTAATATAGTTGGATCTAGTAGCTCTAAAACCTTATCTTCATTCCATAACTGCCACGCCTGATACAAGTCCAGTTGTACACACATTGTAAACTTTTAAGTGAAAAATTCCACATATAAGTTAAGAAGAGTTAAGTGAGAAACTTACATATCCAGTAAGGTTGAGTAGATAATCACAGTGATAGCGACTATTATTTTTCTTGCTGCTCACGATTTCTAATAGTAGAACTCCAAAGCTAAATACATCCGTTTTTATTGAAACAACACCTTTCATAGCATACTCTGGGGACATATAACCACTGAAATAATAATTGACCAATGAAATTTAGTGTCTGAACCAACATATACACAAACGCACGCGCGCGCACACACACACACAAATATAATTAAATTGCGCTTGCTTGAAATGCAATGAATACTTACTATGTTCCAATAATTCTATTTGTGTTTTCTTCTGATCCTTCCAATCCAAATATTCTAGCCGTGCCAAAATCAGATATTTTTGGATTCATCTCCTTGTCAAGCAAAATGTTGCTTGCTTTTAAGTCACGGTGAATTACTCTTAGTCTTGAATATTTGTGGAGATAGAGAAGTCCTTGAGCAATGCCTTCAATGATGTTGAAGCGTTTTTTCCAATTTAATAAACCCTTTCTAGTAGAATCTGATTCAAAGTAGAAGATAAATAGCAAGCAAATGAGAAGTATTGATTGACTTCAAAGGAGAAAAAAAATATAATGACATAAGCAAATTTTCCTAATATTGAACATATATCCTACCAAAAAGGAAGCGGTCTAAGCTCTTGTTGGGCATATACTCATAGATTAGTATTTTTTCTTCTTCTTGAATGCAGAATCCTAGAAGTTTGACGAGATTAGTGTGTTGGAGTTTGGAAATGAGAATAGCTTCATTCTTGAACTCCACCAATCCCTGACCTGAACTTCTCGAGAGTCTCTTTATTGCTATTTCTTGGCCATCAGGTAATATGCCCTGAAAGTATATTGTGTTAGTTATATTATTTAATTTTTTGTCTAGATTCTATACCTAGCCACTAGGTTGAACTCACTTACTTAAGTGCTAATTTATTGATTCGACAGACTAGCCAACGGCTTGGTCTTAAGTTCATATTGTGTACCAATAAAATAAAGAAATAAAGGATAATGAGTTGAGTTAAGGTGCAAGATTCAAATTTTACCTCTCAAAGAGAAAGAGAAAGAGTACCAACCTTATAAACTGGTCCAAAACCACCCTCTCCTAATTTATTTTCAGTTGTGAAATTACTTGTAGCAGCAGAAATGTTTTCGAAGCTAAAGATTTGCAACTCATGGCTTACATGCCCATCCTTAATTTGTTTCTTCAATTTTTCGTTTACAGCGCAAGGTATTGCATTGCCTCCAAGTTCTATTATGGGCATCTTTTGTTTCCGTTTTCTCTCCCCTAATTAACATAAAGACATACAAAATATGAGGGCTTCAATTTTGTTGCTGCTTGATCATCAGTAATATATCTATAAAATCTACAATAAGGGCATTGATTACGTACCTTTGGTTATGTGTTTTTTCCATATTGCATAACATAAGAAGGCCAACAAGGTGATAATAATCCCCCCTACTGCCACGATGAGCCATATCCACCACCTGTTTGCGTGTGACGTGGATGCCAACTTGTTTGCTACAAGTCCATGGACAAACAAATTTTTGATGTTCTACTAGCAATAGTATCTCAATTCTTTTTTTTTTTCTTTTTCCTTTTTAGGTACTATGTTTTAAGATGCATGGACTGCGTGTATTTTAGAAATCAAAATTTGGTGCTGCATGGATAAAATTCATTACTTCAGCTTTGACTTATAGAGGCTTCAAATCTTTTGAGATTCTTTATCTCTCTCTGTTTTTAAAGTTAGGACTCTTTGTTCAAAATTTATATAGCAGATAACTTCAGAGGAATTTATGTTACTAGCTAGGAGTTTGAACAAAGTTGGATAGTCATAAGAATAAAATTTTTGCTTTTTTTTTTTTATCATTTGTTTATGTTTTGCTATGTAGTGTTTTAGATGTAAAGCAATAAGTCGCTTAAAGATAAAGGTTAACAAATCAATAATGTAATACATCAATTATCTATATATAATTGGATTAAGTGTTTTAAGTGTCAACTTTCCAGTATTCCCCAAAATAATTCTAAAACCTATCTATAATAATTTATGTAAAATCAAGGCAGTTTGACTTTTTGTTGATCTTCATGAAATTTTGATACATAAACTTTTGAGCTCTCATAATTTTCCACTTCATTATTATAATATTTTATTATAAAATTGATTTTTGGAACATCAAAACATGTTTATGATTTTTGACCTAAAAACCTAGAGCTTGTTTGGTACACAGTACTTTTTTCAAAACTATTTCCATTTTTGTAAAACAGAATTCGCGGTTTCTGTTTGGTACATCGGTTTCAGTTTTATTCTTGAAAGAATTTTTTTTTTTCGTGGGTCCCACGCCCTTTTTCAAAACAGCTATAAGTTGTTTTCATTATTTGTTTTTTTATCCCATTTTACTGTTTACACATAAAATAAATATAATAATATTTTTTAATATTTTACACATAAATATCAACTCTCTCTCTCTCTCTCTCTCTCTCTCTCTCTCTCTCTCTCTCTCTC